>JAWZYV010014530.1:0-96255 GCA_038373885.1 Cheiracanthium punctorium | reverse complement strand
CCTGTGAAAGTGACTTATTTTGTGTGAGAAATACAGCATTTGTGAGAGCTTCTGATCCAAGCGGATTGTTAAAAGCACGTTATTGCTAGATTGTGCTTGTGAATTGTGTACAGCTGATTGTACTACGAAGATCTAGAAGTAATAAAGTTTGTGTTCCATCCTGACAAGTGACTTTTTACTTGAACTTTTTACACCAACAAAACTTTAGAACGACGAACCCAAGGAGTAGCCGAGTAATTCCGCAACATTTGGTGTCAGAATCGGGGTTCTAAATAAAGACTTTAATTTTCCAGTTTATGGTTTTGACTAGACAAAAAATGGAAGAACAACTTCAAAAGCTCATGAATATGATGCAAGAAATGAAAGCCGGACAAGACGAGATGAAAGCCGGACAAGACGAGATGAAAGCCGGACAAGACGAGATGAAAGCCGGACAAGACGAGATGAAAGCCGCACAAGAACAGATGAAAGCCGGACAAGACGAGATGAAAGCTGGACAAGAACAGATGAAGGCGGATTTAGAGAAGAAAATTGAAGCAGGACAGACCGATTTAGAACAGAAAATTGAAGCCGGACAGACCGATTTAGAAAAGAAAATTGAAGCCGGACAAGAACAGATGAAAGCGGATTTAGAAAAGAAAATTGAAGCCGGACAAGAAGGAATGAAATTGGGATTGGAGAAAATGGAGACTGCTTTGGGAAAATTAGAGAAATTCGAAAAGAGTGTGCAGGAAAATCAAGAGATCATGGAGAAAAGAATGTCGCTCATAGAAGAAACTCAAACGAAATATGAACAAAGAATTGAAGGAAAAATAGAAGAAAATGTTAAGGAATTGCAGCAAGATATTTGCAGAATGCGGGAAGAATTTAAGAATAAAATCGAGGAGAAACTAGACTGGAAAGAAAATATAGTTTCGAAAATACATGAAGAATGTGAAGCTAAAATTGAAGAAAAATTGGACTCTCTCGTAAAGCTGGGAAAGTTACCCGAAAACATCAGGTTATCTTCACACCGCCCAGCAGTGAAACTTACTGCCTATGACGGAAAGACTCCCTGGGAAGCTTACAAGACCCAATTTTCGATCGTCGCCAGAGCCAATGGTTGGAGCGAGTCCGAGAAAGCTAATCAACTGGCCGCTTCCCTTAGCGGAGATGCAATTAATGTATTGCAAACTATCGGAGCGACGAAGATAGGAGATTTTGACGCCCTTGCCAGTGCCAAGGAGATGAAATTCGGAGAGAAGTGCCAGAAAGAATATAGTAGAATCCAACTTAAGTCAAGGATGCAGAGATCTGGCGAGACCCTTCAAGAGCTGGCTTTGGACATAGATAGGCTGTGTCATCTAGCCTACATGGACCACCTTGATAATGTCCGAGAAGAAATGGCGGTGCGTCATTTTATTGAAGCCATCCGTGATCCAGAAACCCAAAAGGCACTCATGTTGGAGGATTATCAGGATTTGAAGTCTGCTCTGGTGTTTGCAATGAAGCTAGAGGCAGCCCAGCGGGCCGTGAGAAAAGATCGGCATGCTGTCAGAGTGGTCACGGTCGAAGAGGAAGCTGACAAAGACACAGAGAGCGTCGAGAACAGATTGAAGAGAATTGAAGATCTCATAGAGCGAAAATCAAGATCCGATAGAACGAGAGATGGCCCAAAGAAAGTAAAATGTTGGAAGTGCAACAGCGAGGGGCATTTACGAAAATACTGTGACGCACAAAAGAACTCTCGTCGTAAAGATCGCAGTTATCAATGCACCAGAGAAGCCCATGAAGGAAGACAGGAAAGAGACGACTTTCAGGAACAGATGCTGAGGGATATTCAAAAGCCCCGTTTGAAAGTCTTGCAGATTTCATCAGTGAATGGCGGCAGTAATGGACTCTTCGTACTGGGATATGTTAATGGTTCCCCATGCCACATGGTGATTGATACTGGAGCGAACGTAACCATCATAAGGACGGATCTGGCCAAGAAATTAAATTTGAAGATTATCTGGACTCCGCCCTCGCTGACCCTCCAGACTGTGACAGGTGACAAGTTCGAAGTGGGCGGAAAAGCGCAAGTAGAAATCACGTTTGGAAATGCCAGATACGACCATGTGGTATATGTCGCCAATATTACAGACTCTTTTATTCTCGGACTGGACTTTTTAAAATCACACAAATTTAATTTGGACTTTAAGAATAATGAGCTTCGTTCAGACTCAGAAGAAATAGCTGCGTTCGATATTAGAAATGAAACTGTTTTGCCTGTTCAGCAAATAATAGCCCAGACTGATATCACTCTACCTCCCAGAACTGATTCAATAATTTCTGGAACAGTAAAAGAAAGCAATAAATTCCGTTTTGGATTAATCGAACACCCAAGCAATAGTGATTCCATCAGAGGAGTACTTGTGGGAGCAACACTTGTGGACTTGTCGAGAACAGAAATTCCAGTTAGAGTAGTAAATGTGACGGACAAGTTAAAGGTGATAAAGAAAAATGAAGTGTTGGCGACATGCACTCCTGTTACCTGCATTAATAAGAACATCAGCCAAACGACAGCTAAGTCTTCCGAGTGCCTGACGAAGGAATTAATACAAGACGTGGAGTTAACGGCAGAACAGAGAAGCGCTGCGGAGAAAGTAATAGCCGAATTTGAAGACCTCTTCTCCCGTACTTCGGGTGACTTTGGCCGTACGAGCTTAACTCAACATAGGATAGATACAGGCAGCCATTCTCCCATCAAGCAACATCCTAGGCGGCTGCCGTTTGCTAAGCAAGAAGAGGTGAGCAGACTTTTAGAGGAGATGCAGCGTGATGACGTCATCGAGCCATCGACTAGTCCGTGGGCCTCGCCGATTGTTTTGGTCCGAAAGAAAGATGGTTCCACCCGGTTCTGCGTTGACTATAGACGTCTGAATGACATTACAAAGAAAGACAGCTACCCTCTTCCCAGGATAGACGACACATTGGACACTTTATCGGGAAATGAATGGTTCTCCACTCTGGATCTCAAGAGTGGCTACTGGCAAGTAGAAATCCATCCCGATGACCGTGAAAAGACTGCGTTCACCACTGGCCAAGGATTATGGCAGTTCAAAGTTATGCCTTTTGGACTCTGCAACGCACCGGCTACATTCGAGCGTCTAATGGAGACAGTGTTGAGAGGACTTTCCTACGAAGCATGTCTCGTTTATTTGGACGATATCATCATCGTCGGAAGGACTTTCGAAGAGCATCTCGAGAACATTCGAAAGGTACTGCAGAAATTAAAAGAGGCAAACTTGAAACTAAGTCCATCGAAGTGCAATTTGTTTCGTCGGGAAGTACGTTACCTCGGGCACATAATATCCGCCCACGGAGTCCGAACCGATCCCGAAAAGACGTCCGCAGTCCAGAACTGGAGTCGTCCCGAGAATATCCACGACTTAAGAAGTTTTCTCGGTCTGTGTACTTACTATCGAAAATTCGTGAAGGGCTTTTCTCAAATTGCAAGACCTCTTCACAAATTGACCGAGACTGGACAGAATTTTCTATGGACTGAGGAATGTGAGGACGCATTCAACGAACTGAAGACGGCTTTAACATCTTCGCCGATCTTGTCGTATCCTCACCCTGACAAGCCATTTATCCTGGACACAGACGCAAGTAAGGAGAGTGTCGGAGCAGTTTTGTCCCAGGAGATAGATGGCGAAGAACACGTCATTTCTTACTGGAGCAAATGCCTTTCAAAGGCAGAACGTAACTATTGTGTTACGAGAAAGGAACTCCTTGCTATCATTAAGGCCGTGAAGCACTTCCATCATTACCTGTACGGCCGAAAGTTCCTGCTCCGAACGGACCATGCCTCTTTAACCTGGCTTCTAAATTTCAAGAATCCAGAGGGCCAAATAGCCAGGTGGATACAGCGATTACAAGAATATGACATCGAGATACGTCATCGGAAAGGGTCATCTCATGGAAATGCAGATGCTTTGTCGAGAAGGCCCTGCATAGACAGTTGTCGCTATTGCTCCAGGGCAGAGAAAAATTACCATCTGAAACATCCCGTTGTCCGCCAAGTTACATCATCGGCATCATCTCAAGATCCCTGGAGAGTAATCAATGTAATAACAAATACACATTAATAAAATCCAATATATTACAAATATGCACACTAAACATGGCGTAAGTGGTGAGAGAAAGAGAGTTGAAGAAAGAGGAAGAGAAGAGAAAGACAGGAAAGGAATGAGAGGTGAAAGAAAAGAGGAATTACGCCATAGTGACCATAGTCTGAGCTAATTACAACCGCGGTAGATGGCTAGCCGATCGTAATGTACAACTCTTGGCTTCGAGTTTGGTGACTTACGAATCCGTACAATGACGTCATTCAGCCGGTTTAGGACTGTGTAAGGACCGTCCCACGGCGATTGCAGCTTGGGAGACAGGCCTTTCCGTCGAGTAGGATTCCATAGCCAAACTTTGTCACCTGCGTTGAACTCTTGTCCCGTAGCCTTCGTGTCGTAGCGAGTCTTCATCTTTTCCGTGTTCAGGTTGATCCGCTCCCGAGCAAAATGATGTACATCTTCAAACCGTGCCCGAAGGTTTTCCACGTACTCCTCTGGCGATGAAGGCGCATCTGGAGGGCGGCCGAACACTAGATCGGCGGGAAGACGAAGATCTCTGCCGAACAGCATCTGGGAAGGTGTGAAGCCGGTAGTCTCATGGACGGCACTCCTATAGGCCAGCAGGAACAGGGGGAGTTTCTTGTCCCAGTCCTCTTGATTCCTAGATACCAGGAGCGAGAGGTTGTTCAAAATTGTACGATTGAACCTCTCCACCATGCCGTCGGATTGTGGGTGTAAAGGCGTAGTCTGGGTTTTATCCATTCCGAGAAGTTGGCACAGTCCTTTAAAGACTGCAGAGGTAAAGTTCGTTCCTTGGTCGGAATGAAGTTGCAGAGGGGTTCCATATCTGGAAATCCATTCTTGCACCAGTACCTCTGCTACAGTCGTAGCTTCTTGATCGGGAATAGGAAACGCTTCGGGCCATTTAGAGAAGTAGTCAATGACAACTAGGATGTATTTGTTGCCATCCGAAGTTCGCGGAAGAGGTCCCAGGATGTCGAGTGCAATCCTCTCAAAAGGCGCTCCTACATTATAACGATGTAGTCTTCCACGGCTTCGTTTCTTCGGGCCTTTACGGGCGGCACAGGCGTCACAAGCTTGACACCACTTTTCGACGTCGCCTCGAGCCCTAACCCAGTAGAAGCGCTCGCGAACTTTCTGCAGGGTCTTCATCACGCCAAAATGGCCTCCAGTTAAGCCATTATGCAGCTCTTCTAGAACCTTCGGAATCCTCGAGCGAGGGAGTACTAACTGCCATCGGAGCATCTTGCCGTCGTCCGACTCCCATTTACGATACAGGACTCCATTCCTCAGGCGAAGCGAATCCCATAAAGCCCAGTACTGTTTTGTTGCCGGACTGTAAGATGATATTTCTTGCCAACTGGGCTTAGCGCTGGATTTTTCCATAAATTCCACAATAGGTTTGATGTCGCTGTCTGCTAATTGGTCCACCCGAGCATTTTCGTCACTCCAGGGATCTTGAGATGGTGCCGGTGATGTAACTTGGCGGACAACGGGATGTTTCAGATGGTAATTTTTCTCTGCCCTGGAGCAATAGCGACAACTGTCTATGCAGGGCCTTCTCGACAAAGCATCTGCATTTCCATGAGATGCCCCTTTCCGATGACGTATCTCGATGTCATATTCTTGTAATCGCTGTATCCACCTGGCTATTTGGCCCTCTGGATTCTTGAAATTTAGAAGCCAGGTTAAAGAGGCATGGTCCGTTCGGAGCAGGAACTTTCGGCCGTACAGGTAATGATGGAAGTGCTCCGCGGCTTTAATGATAGCAAGAAGTTCCTTTCTCGTAACACAATAGTTACGTTCTGCCTTCGAAAGGCATTTGCTCCAGTAGGCAATGACATGTTCTTGGCCATCTATCTCCTGGGACAAAACTGCTCCGACACTCTCCTTACTTGCGTCTGCGTCCAGTATAAATGGCTTGTCAGGGTGAGGATACGACAGGATCGGCGAAGATGTTAAAGCCGTCTTCAGTTCGTTGAATGCGTCCTCACATTCCTCAGTCCACAGAAATTTCTGTCCAGTCTCGGTCAATTTGTGAAGAGGTCTTGCAATTTGAGAAAAGCCCTTCACGAATTTTCGATAGTAAGTACACAGACCGAGAAAACTTCTTAAGTCATGGATATTCTCGGGACGACTCCAGTTCTGGACTGCGGACGTCTTTTCGGGATCGGTTCGGACTCCGTGGGCGGATATTATGTGCCCGAGGTAACGTACTTCCCGACGAAACAAATTGCACTTCGATGGACTTAGTTTCAAGTTTGCCTCTTTTAATTTCTGCAGTACCTTTCGAATGTTCTCGAGATGCTCTTCGAAAGTCCTCCCGACGATGATGATATCGTCCAAATAAACGAGACATGCTTCGTAGGAAAGTCCTCTCAACACTGTCTCCATTAGTCGCTCGAATGTAGCAGGTGCGTTGCAGAGTCCAAAAGGCATAACTTTGAACTGCCATAATCCTTGTCCCGTGGTGAACGCAGTCTTTTCACGGTCGTCGGGATGAATTTCCACTTGCCAGTAACCACTTTTCAGATCCAGAGTGGAAAACCATTCGTTTCCCGATAAAGTGTCCAAAGTGTCGTCTATCCTGGGAAGAGGGTAGCTGTCTTTCTTGGTAATGTCATTGAGACGTCTGTAGTCAACACAGAACCGGGTGGAACCATCCTTCTTTCGGACCAAAACAATTGGCGAGGCCCAGGGACTAGTCGACGGCTCGATGACGTCATCACGCTGCATCTCCTCTAAAAGTCTGCTCACCTCTTCTTGCTTAGCAAACGGCAGCCGCCTAGGATGTTGCTTGATGGGAGAATGGCTGCCTGTATCTATCCTATGTTGAGTTAAGCTCGTACGGCCAAAGTCACCCGAAGTTCGGGAGAAGAGGTCTTCAAATTCAGCTATTACTTTCTCCGCAGCGCTTCTCTGTTCTTCCGTTAACTCCACGTCTTGTACTAATTCCTTCGTCAGGCACTCGGAAGATTTAGCTGTCGTTTGGCTGATGTTCTTATTAATGCAGGTAACAGGAGTGCATGTCGCCAACACTTCATTTTTCTTTATCACCTTTGACTTGTCCGTTACATTTACTACTCTAACTGGAATTTCTGTTCTCGACAAGTCCACAAGTGTTGCTCCCACAAGTACTCCTCTGACGGAATCACTATTGTTTGGGTGTTCGATTAATCCAAAACGGAATTTATTGCTTTCTTTTACTGTTCCAGAAATTATTGAATCAGTTCTGGGAGGTAGAGTGATATCAGTCTGGGCTATTATTTGCTGAACAGGCAAAACAGTTTCATTTCTAATATCGAACGCAGCTATTTCTTCTGAGTCTGAACGAAGCTCATTATTCTTAAAGTCCAAATTAAATTTGTGTGATTTTAAAAAGTCGAGTCCGAGAATAAAAGAGTCTGTAATATTGGCGACATATACCACATGGTCGTATCTGGCATTTCCAAACGTGATTTCTACTTGCGCTTTTCCGCCCACTCCGATCTTGTCACCTGTCACAGTCTGGAGGGTCAGCGAGGGCGGAGTCCAGATAATCTTCAAATTTAATTTCTTGGCCAGATCCGTCCTTATGATGGTTACGTTCGCTCCAGTATCAATCACCATGTGGCATGGGGAACCATTAACATATCCCAGTACGAAGAGTCCATTACTGCCGCCATTCGCTGATGAAATCTGCAAGACTTTTAGGTGGGGCTTTTGACTATATGGCAACCTCCGCCCCGCGAGATGGCCACCTCCTAGTTTCCCTCCTTCTTGTTTTTAGAATTCTCTTGCTGGTCATGAGACTTTCGACCACAATACTTTTGTACATGGCCTTTGACGCCACACTTCCAGCATTTTACTTTCTTTGGGCCATCTCTCGTTCTATCGGATCTTAATTTTCGCTCTATGAGATCTTCAATTCTCTTCAATCTGTTCTCGACGCTCTCTGTGTCTTTGTTAGCTTCCTCTTGGACCGTGACCGCTCTAACAGCATGCCGATCTTTTCTCACGGCCCGCTGGGCTGCCTCTAGCTTCATTGCGAACACCAGAGCAGACTTCAAATCCTGATAATCCTCCAACATGAGTGCCTTTTGGGTTTCTGGATCACGGATGGCTTCAATAAAATGACGCACCGCCATTTCTTCTCGGACATTATCAAGGTGGTCCATGTAGGCTAGATGACACAGCCTATCTATGTCCGAAGCCAGCTCTTGAAGGGTCTCGCCAGATCTCTGCATCCTTGACTTAAGTTGGATTCTACTATATTCTTTCTGGCACTTCTCTCCGAATTTCATCTCCAAGGCACTGGCAAGGGCGTCAAAATCTCCTATCTTCGTCGCTCCGATAGTTTGCAATACATTAATTGCATCTCCGCTAAGGGAAGCGGCCAGTTGATTAGCTTTCTCGGACTCGCTCCAACCATTGGCTCTAGCGACGATCGAAAATTGGGTCTTGTAAGCTTCCCAGGGAGTCTTTCCGTCATAGGCAGTAAGATTCACTGCTGGGCGGTGTGAAGATAACCTGATGTTTTCGGGTAATTTTCCCAGCTTTACGAGAGAGTCCAATTTCTCTTCAATTTTAGCTTCACATTCTTCACGCATTCTGCAAATATCCTGCTGTAATTCCTTAACATTCCCTTCAATTCTTTGTTCATATTTCGTCTGAGTTTCTTCTAAGAGAGAAACTCTTTTCTCCATTTCTTCTTGGCCCTGCTTAATTTCTTCTAAATTTTCTTGGGTTTTCTCTATCTTCTGCTCCAACTTTTCTTGATTTTTCTCTATTTTCTGCAACCCAGTTTTCATCTCTTCTTGTCCGGCTTCAATTTTCTTTTCTAAATCCGCCTTCATTTGTTCTTGTCCGGCTTTCATCTGTTCTTGTGCGGCTTTCATCTCGTCTTGTCCGGCTTTCATCTGTTCTTGTGCGGCTTTCATCTCGTCTTGTCCGGCTTTCATCTGTTCTTGTGCGGCTTTCATCTCGTCTTGTCCGGCTTTCATCTCGTCTTGTCCGGCTTTCATCTCGTCTTGTCCGGCTTTCATTTCTAACATCATATTCATGAGCTTTTGAAGTTGTTCTTCCATTTTTTGTCTAGTCAAAACCATAAACTGGAAAATTAAAGTCCTTCTTTAGAATCCCGATTCTGACACCAAATGTTGCGGAATTACTCTGCTACTCCTTGGGTTCGTCGTTCTAAAGTCCTGTTGGTGTAAAAAGTTCAAGTAAAAAGTCACTTGTCAGGATGGAACACAAACTTTATTGCTTCTAGATCTTCGTAGTACAATCAGCTGTACACAATTCACAAGCGCAATCTAGCAATAACGTGCTTTTAACAATCCGCTTGGATCAGAAGCTCTCACAAATGCTGTATTTCTCACACCAAAATAAGTCACTTTCACAGGCAAAAATTCCGTAGAAATATTCAAGGGATATAGTACACAATCCCTTAAGACACAGCAATGAAGAATTTACACACAGCACTTTGAAAACAGCTTCACAAAACAAGCTAAAACACAGCTTCTATAGCACTATCAATTCACACAAACGTACCGAGAGCTATTCACACATCGAGCGTTCAGCTCGCACTGACTCTCGGGGCGACGCGCTCTTCTATAAATAGCCGGCGCAGGAGGTACAAGAGGTTTCCAGAAAAGTCAATTTCTCGAGGGTTCTACAAAAAGCGTGAATTTTGATTACGTCATAGAAGATAAATGTTAGGTTATTATGCGTTTTTAATGCAGGAAAAACAACTTCCAGGCCCCATTGGGAAAATCGCGCCAAATGACCAAAAAGTCGCCAAGCTTGGCGACTTTTGGCGAAATATCGCCAAATTTGGTGCCAAAAATAAGTCCTCAAAAGTGAAGAGATCTAAGCTCTAGGACTAATATTTCTCGAGATTTCTAGAAGCCCATAGAAAAACATATGGGAAAGCGAAACCTCCGTATCTCCGGTTCTAATTGGCCGATTTTGATGCAACAAAAAGCAAAATTTATCTATTTGAAGCGTAGAATACGAATTTTAAACCATTCTAGGCCCCAGAGCAGCGGGTTGCCCCGAAAATTCGTAACATTATCGTGTACGGGGGAATAAGGTATTCCCAAATAAAAAATTTTAACTAAAGAACAAGTTCTTTGATCACGGCTGGAGAGGTGTTCAGCGATCAGTGAGCTGGAACACCTAGTTCAGCGTTCTTTCGGGGAACAGAGAAAGAACGGAGAGAGCTGGTGTTCTTTTGCTGAACAGGGTAAAGGAAGTGTTCTTTGGTGAACGGGGTGAAAGGTGTTCTTTTATTGATCTGTTCTTTTGCTTTAATTCCGTTCTGAGCTGAATACAGGGTCTAAGTTGTAGACTTGGAGTCATAAGCAAGGCCGTACTTAGAAAGGGGGGGGGGGGGGTTCCTATGGGTTTGGACGCCTCTCCCTCGAAGTTATTACATTATATGTATATGGTGTATTTGTACAGGGAAGTAGCCAAAAAAAATTTTGAGGGTGGGGATGGTGAGGGGTATGAATTGCAGTGATGTATAAATGAACAAAATGTCTCACAATAGTAAAAAAAAATTTAAAATCTTGCTACATAAGCAGAAAATTGGGTGTGGGGGACATATCCTGAAATTTTTGTCTGGGTATGGCCCAGTTCTGAAGCTATTTAAGCTGGATTTTCAGAGCCATGTAATTTTATATGCCAAAGTCGTATTCATTTTCTTAAATCGGAGTTGGAGCAATATACATATTTATACAATACGGTGTATCACGAAAATTTTTTTTTGGAAAATCAAACTTTCAAGTTGATAAAAAGTTGTTACTGTCATCACATACCTACCCAAAAAAAATTTTTTGTAATCGAAAAATATTTGGGTCTCCTGGAATGACATTGAAGTTGTCAGTTTTTTAGTCAAAACTATATTTTTAAACATTTTTTTATAAAGTATGTATAAATCAAAATTAAATATTTAAGAGCAAAAATGGGCAATTTCAGATGGAATCTATCAATAAAAAAATGCATTGCGATTGAAATTGAACATTTAGATCTCCCGGAATCGTAATGAAAATCTCCAATTTTTTGTCAACTAGCTGTATTTAAGAAATGTTGAAGAATCTTTCAAATTTTCAATCATTGTATTTATAATACAGACACTAGTGAAAGACCATCACATCACTCTCCCTCGTCCACCCTTCCTTTCTTTTTCAGTTTGTTTTTAGCGTTTTTTATGCACGAAGCGTCCATTTAGTGAGCATTTATGTTTTTGGTTTGTGATTGAGTTCAATTTGGTTTTGTTGTTTTACCATCATGAGTAGAAAAACTCATTCTTATCAAAAGGAAAACTACTGACGATCCAATTGTCGGCTAACCTCTAGATATAAGTGATAGCAATGTTTTACCTACTAAAATTGATGTACTACATTATTTTGCATGGGTAAGAAATCAGTTGAAGTCTGAAGGATGTCATCAACCAAAGAAAAAGGCAGTTGCAATGCGAGTGGCCCGTAAGCTAGAAGAAATATGGAAGAAGACTTGTATTCCTGTTTCATCTGTAAGCAACATTGTTTTTATGATTTTAAAACTGCACGAGAGATCTGAAAAGATGAAAAAGTCATCAGGGTGTAACGCAAAAAATGCCAAGAGCTTTAAAACGTCCGTTGAAAAGTTCAAAATCTGACATTGTAAATAATCTTTTTGATATTTGTTCATGCAAATGTAGAGATTTAGTGAAATGTTTGTGTCCAGCGCAAAGGAAGGTTCCACAACTGGAACACAAGTTCTTGAATGACCAACGAAACCTGAGGCTTATGGTTATAGGAGGAATTGACACAGCAGAGAGTAAAAAAAATCGAGAAACGTGCTAAAAGAAAGGAAAAGTCCATACAATTCGAGTTAAACTGAAGTCTCCAATCAACAAATATCCCTACTTTACGACATGCTATAATGTGCTTATGGTTGCAAAGAGAAATACCAGAAAGGAGGACCAGTAACATTTCACTAGTAAGTTAAATTTTATTATATTATACATTTAATTATGATATTTATGTTAAATAAGCAATAGTCTTAGAATTTGGCGAATATTTGGCGACTTCACTTGCCTGCAATTGCAATGTTCTGAAGATGCACTGATGATATAATTAGCATTGTTTTTTTAACATTGTTTCTAATTTTTAATGATGATTTTAACTTTTAATCTTATTAAATTCAATTCACTATTAATGTTGCTGTAAATAATATAGACAATTTCAATGATTTATTCTTTCTTGTGCGTGTGTTGGAAGTGTTCCAATGAAATTTGATCAAAGTGTCTAAATTAAAGGTACTATTTATATTTCTTAAGTTCATTTTATGTTTATTTTTACTAAAGTTATTCATTAGATATTAGGGATCGACCGATAGTATTGGCGCCGATACCTCCTATTTTTTTAGGTATCGGTATTGGTTCTTTCGATTCTAAAAGTATCGGGAACGTATCGGTTTCTGTTGCTTTCATCCATTTTCACCGATACTTCGCTTTTCAGAAGAAAACCACGCAGGCGCAACACCATTCTAGTATCTTTATTTTGGTAATGAGATGAGAGGCGTCGTTTCATTGGCACATTAGTTTGCACAAGTGTTTTCGAACTGTGTTTTATTTTAAATTCTCACCATCGCTAAATGGATGTCGTATCACCAAGTGTGGTCGAAATTATGGACAAAGAATCATTACATGACAGTTTAACAGGACAATCGTCTATTTTTCTAAATTATTTTGAATTGTGGCCCAACACTTAATACGCTTTCTGCGAGGATTACAAAAAACAAATGTCGAGAGGTAGGCTATAATTTTACTTCAGTTTTATAAACATTTATTTTCTCACTGTATGGACTCGAAAAAGAGTTCATTCATATCTATATATATATACACATAATTGAATTTCTCTATAACGAACTCGTTCGGTTTCAGTTAAAAATTTTGTTATACAGCGATTTCTTACTTTTCATTGTATAAATGAAATGTTAAAAAGTAAAGACAAACCACGAATTTAGAGAATAAAATATGTAATGCACTTACGTTTATTTTACTTCAAACTTCCGTTTTTTTACATTTTTTTTTTTGCATTCTGTGATTTTAAATTTTCATAAAAATATTCTAATTTTAAAAGTCCGCTGAAAATAGAGCGAGGCACATTTTCTATCATTTGGAAACCTCTTTTTAATGGTTTTGAAAGGTTGAAGCATTAAAGTTTGATGTGGTTTTGGTCGTGAAGCGCAGGGCCTTATTATTATATGGGAAAACGGGACTTTGCCCAGGGCCCCCAATTTTAAATGTTTTTTTCTGAAATATTCCTTTTTTTATCAAAATTTTATGAAAAATATAACAAATTTTATAGATTGAGGGCTCCCAAATCTATCAATCTCCGGTGCCCCTGTTGGTCATAATCGGGTGCTTGTGAAGTGTCTTCATTATCGGAGTCAGTTTCACTTTCCTGACCTCCATTTTTATCATCTGTTACTCTTCCACTAAGTGGTCTGTTAAAAAATTAAAATTTTCTTCAAATTAACAAAAAAATCAAAGGTAAATCTGAAATATTCGCTATGGGAAGATAAGTTTTTCGTTATATGGAGAATCTTTATAGTGTTATTTAAGCCTTACAGTTACATTTCCATGAAAAATTTCGTTATAAGGAAAAATTCGTGGTAAGGAGACTTCGTTATAGGGAGATTCTACTGTATATATAGGCTTTTGATATCGTTGGAGAAAGTCTTGCTCTTGATATAGATTTCATGCTTAACCCTTTGAGGCACAACCCTTTCCCAATGCTGAAAAAATGGCAGCCGTTGCCATCGCTCGACTTAACTACCAGCAAGATGGCGGACGATCGAAACTTTGATCGTGTGCCACAGATCTAGTGACACTTCTTTGATGACAGCTCACTGTGCGACAGCCAGCTATCGTCAAAAAAGGGTCTTGGCTCTGTGGCACGCGATGAATGTTTCGATCGTCCGCCATCTTGCTGGTAGTTAAGTCGAGCGATGGCAACGGCTGCCTGATTTTCAGCATTGGGCAATCTATTCAGCTGTTCTCGCATTCTTCCATTTTTCAGATGTCAGTGCTGTTAAAAATAATCGTGACAATATTTTTACGGGAAATGACGTGCTAAAAAGTAAAGGATTCTCGTGGAGCTATGTTACCCGCAACTATTTTTATAGAAATCAAATCTATTCTTCGTGATATTTTGGCAACATTCAAAGTGTCAGAGTTTGGTGTTCCCAGAGCGAGAATACTGTGCGTTAAAGGGTTAAGAGACATGTTTTAAGTTTTTATTTTAAAAGATTGGCGCAAGGACATCTGATTCGGCTTGGGTATGATATAGATATCAAAATTGATGGGAGAGACGGTCCTTGACATCGTCTGATACTTCAGGGGATTACGACCTTTAAAGTGTGAAAGTGGGTATGGGTAGGGTTGTGAGGTCGCCAAACAGTGGCGGATCCAGAAATTATCTTTTGGGAGGGGCTAAACTTTGGAAAAAGCTTATTTCACCCAAACAAAATGTACAATAAAGCAAAATTTTAGTCTAAACCACTGTAAAAACTTTTGTGAGGGGCTAAGTGATTAAAAAAGATCACTTTACATATTCAAAATGCATAATGAAGCAGAATGTTACCCCTTAGCAATCTCGTTTGGGGGGGGGGGGGGGCTGAAGCCCCCTAGCCCCTCCCCTGAATCCGCTACTGTCGCCAAACCAAATAGCCGGACAGACCAGCCAGTTTGGCTGGACATTTGGGTAAAAAGGCCGGACAGCGGAATTTTGTCTCAGTATTAATAGGTACAACAAAAAGAAATTGTATGTAAAATCAAGCTTTTTTGATTATTACCATGAATCTTGTTAAATTCTAATGAAATATAAATAACATCGAATGCCAAATCAGTTCAAGTACTTTATTACTAATCAGCCAAAGTCACCAGTAAAAAGCCTAACAAAAGCTGAACACCGTTAAAATTGGCAGGAAACCAATCAAAAAGCCTAAATATGTCCGGCTTTATCTGGACGCCCGGCAACGCTAGGTATGGGCAACCTTTGAAAAGTTGTGGGTCAAACTTTAGGATGTTAGCGAAGTCGCTGGCCATACTTGCGGATTTTAGCGAAGAGGCATACCGTATAATTGGGATTTATATGGGATATTGAATGGTTTATACGGAGTTTTCAAATGTTTCGCAGGCCGGATCAAAAGCCGTGGTGGACCACATCTGGTCAGCGGTTGCCCATATGTGTGTTAAAGTGTAATATTTCAGCCTTCGAAATACGTTTGAGGAATTTGTTTCTATTTAGCTTATAGAACTTCAGATACAGACATTACAATATTAGTCAGCCGGAAATATTTGAAGCCTAAAGTAGCATTCTGCTATCGGAAGTGAATCGTATTTCTGCACATGCAAACAGGGATAAGGTTTGAACAAAGCCAGGACATAACCCCCCCCATGGTGCCCCTCTGCAAACGTAAAAAAAGGCACCCCTTTAGTGCTCTAGATCAGTGGTTCCCAAACTATGGGCTGCGACCCATTGTTTGGAAACCACTGATTATGGTCATATGAATGTATGTCGATTTATTATTTCGGTGGGTCGAAAAGGGTGGGAAAAATTAAACTTTAGTATTTTATATATATAGTAAACAATACTATTTTACCGGGTGTTCCAAAAATGACCGGTATATTTGAAAAACCGATAAAAACTAAACGGGCAGCGATAGAAATAAACCGTTTGTTGCAATATGGTTGGAACAACAGTAAATTTTCAGGCAAATAAACTCAAAATTAGTTACAATTTTCAACAGCAGATGGCGCTGCAGGCGATTTGAAAGATATAGAAGAAAACGCAGTCTGTGAGTTCGCCATTCTGTAAGTCGTATTTCTGCTGTAAGTGTGTGCTGTTCGCAGATTGGAAGCTTGCTGTGAAATGGCGGAACTCACAGACTACGTTTTCTTCTACATCTTTCAAATTGCCTGCAGCGCCATCTGTTGTTGAAAATTGTAACTAATTTTGTGTATGTCTGCCTGAAAATTTACTGTTGTTCCAACCATATTGCAACAAACGGTTTATTTCTATCGCTGCCCGTTTAGTTTTTATCGATTTTTCAAATATACCGGTCATTTTTGGAACACCCGGTACATAGCCTATATTGGTATCGTTATGCAGTAGTAGGTCGTGAAAAAAAAATCTAGTGTAAGATTCTTTGAAGAGAAGGACAAAAAAGTTTGGGAACCACTGCTCTAGATCAAGATTTTCTCAGTTTTAATTCGAAATGGCAAACCTTTCCACGATGGCACCCAAGCCTTGCTTAACGTGCCATGCCACCCCTGCTCAGAGCTTAGAATTAAAACAGATAAAATTTCTTCATATCAATCACAGAAAAACATGTTAACAATGATCATACAAACAAAAACACTGAAGATCAATTTCATTAAATATGGATACTTTAAGTAGCAACTTTTATTTAAGACTTGAAAATTGAATTTTGTTTATCATTTTTGGATTTTTCTTTAACCTTCATTTAATCTCATCATTTTTAAGCATCTTTTATTTAGGCCCTCCAAGGCGTAGCTTGAAAACGAGCAAAAGTATGTTTCTTCATATTGTAGCTGGTTCAATGACAAAATTAATGATACTAAAATTATAAACGAAACCTATATGTAAAAACAATTTATTCCTTAGTTAAAAACAATAAAAGCCTAAAATTTCCGCAAAAAGGTTAAAACATGCACCATTAGCGCTTTCGACAGCTTAGCCTGCTGACATCATCAGAACTGAGTTGCTTGGCTCGTTCAATCTTACGTTCACACGTCAATAGAGCCCTGGAAATATGCTCCAACCAACAATTACTAAAGGAAGAAATACAATTCATAAAGCAACTTGCACGCGAAGCTAATTATCCTAGCAATATCATCCCCCGCCTAATCAGAAATAGAAGAAAGAAACTTAACATCATCAACGACGCACAAAAAGAAAAATCCACATTTACTCATCCCATTCCCTACTGTTGCAGTCTCGCTGTAAAAATATACAACAGAGCACGTAAAATGAACCTCCGTATCCCAATTAAACCCAATAGCAATATATTTAAAAGAATCCGGTCAGATAAAGACAAGATTAACCCTCTAGAACTCGCAGGTATTTATAAAATAAATTTCACATATAGAGATTCCAACCTTCCCGGATACTACATTGGGGTTACAAAAAGAAAAATTAAAGATAGAATTAAAGAACACATAAACGACATAAAATACAATAGACAAAGTACCGCTCTATCCCGCCGAGCCTTAAAAGAAAATATAAATATAGATTTCGTAAATGTCAAGAAAATAGCTAATTACAATAATCACAATTATGGCTTAAGACGGGAAGCGTTGGAAATAATGACACAAGAGGGAGCAGTCAACGACATGGCGCATGCGCAGATCGAGCAATCGTGGCAAGCCATGGTGAAGAAGAGGCGGTGAACGAGCCAAGCAACTCAGTTCTGATGATGACAGCGGGCTAAGCTGTCGAAATCGCTAATGGTGCGTGTTTTAACCTTTTTACAGAAATTTTAGGCTTTTATTGTTTTTAACTAATTACAATTTATTCCTTTTTTGTGTTGCAAAGAAGTTAACTTTTTGGCAGTGACTTGAAAACTGGCGACTCCCGTGAACTTTAATTATGTTAGTCCAGAAGTTAAATGATTCATTTTTAAAACATTACACACCAACAAGAGTAAGAATTATCAAACATTTAATGATTTTATTATCTATCAGATTAATGAGAGAACGTAGGATTTGTGTATCATTCTGTTTTGAGAAGTGTAATAATTATCAATATCTAATAATTTTTTATACTGTTAATTTAAAAAGTTGAAGCTGTATTAGTATAATTAGTAATACTAATTATTATTTAGTTTATTTCAAATTTTGGGGTAAAAAACATATTTCTTGTGAATAGTATTTGGTTTATATATAAGGAAAACACAGGAATTATCGGTGTGTACCTATTCTTTGTACGGAAAAGATCAAATGCATGGATCATCTGTTTTAATTGTGACAACCCTGTCTGGAGAATCAAAATATTCGGATTTTCAAAAAGAACTTAAAAATGATCATATATTAAAAAGAAATCATGCTAAAACATTTAATAATTCACTTAGTGGTTAAATAATTGGAGACGATAAATAAATTCATTAATTAATGTGAGCTTATTATGCATTTTAAGGGAAGAATTCACATACGTATTTAATGAACAATATCCAAATACATATGTACTTACATAATAGTGTACAGTTTATACATTATCACAATTTAATGCAGTTTAAATAATCTAAAAAATATTTTCATATGCGAAAGAATTATAATGAAAGAAATGTAAATAAAACTTGCAAGCTTGAAGTTGAATAAATTTCATGTGTTTACTTTTGTAAGCACAAAATCGAGGCATGAACCAAAAACAAAGACACATATAGTAAGAGCAAGCAGGAAGCTGTTTTGGGTCCATTATGGAAACCTTTTATCTGGCTCACAGCAACAATTAGGCGACAAAATAGAGGTTGAGAAAAATTGATTTAAATATTTACACCAGTCGGCGCTGGAAATGGATTCTACTATTAATATACCCCCTTAACTCCCCCCGTGTTTGTGTTCTGTCAAGCCTAAATGAGGGGCATCTACCTATAGGGAGGGGCTTGGGCGGAGGACTTTTTAAGGGAGTCTAACGCATATTCAAGTAACATCTGGAGAAAATTGCCCAAAACTCTAGAACACTAGATCGACAGCCACGCGAGGAGAAAGAATTCCGAACCTGCACACTAAGACGCTTCCCAGTGCTCAGCTTTTTATAAATTCGGCCATTCGTCGGCATGATTGAATAGAAAAGACTAGAACTACTGTAAATTCACAATTCAATGTATCCACTGCTTTTTCTTTTTTATGTTTTCTACTGGGATCAAATTTCATCATGCTGTTATTCATTTTAACAAGAACTACACTCTCGTTAAAAAAAAAACCCAGAATACAGATGTAGGTTTAAATGATATTAAATTATGTAAAGTATTGGTATCAGCTATTTCTGAAAATTAATTTATAGGTAAAGTATCGGTATCGGTGATCGGCGAAAATGTGGTATCGTTCGATCCCTATTAGATATATTTAATTGATTCTATTAAATAGGAGTGAATCCTAGTCGCTTTTGAATAATATTAAGTTAAATGCGTGTGTATATGTTAAAATGGCGTTCTTAATTTTGCTTTTAAGTACAAGAGCAAAGTGCATAGTGATCAGATCATTATAATAAGTAATTTCTATCAGATAATTATAGTGCATAATTTCTATTTAATTTTTACTTAACAAAACTTTTCATTCCAGTTTTCCGAAAGATGAAATACGAAGGAAGTTGTGGGAAGTGAAAATGAAACGAGAAAACTTTAAGGCAACTAACTACAATCGCATATGCTCAAAACATTTCACTGAAGATTGTTTTGACCGAGAAAAATGTGGAGGTACCTGGCTCAAAAGAGATGCTGTGGACACGATATAAGTTATAAAGCAATAGATAAAATAAAAATGATTAAAAAAAAAAAAATCAATTTCGAGTTATGTAAGGTAAACCGATTGTATTTTCAAGAAAAATTTGATGATTAAGAATAATGATAAATTCTTTTTGAAAGGTATTTTAAGTAGAACTTGGAAATAAGAGTTATTAATATTTAGTTTGAAAATTCATGAAATTGTATGGTTTTAATTTGACATTTTCTTGTGTTTGTAGGAAAAACATAATGAGGGACTGATTCTTGACATGGGATTCGAGCAAGAAGCCTGGAGAGCCCTAAACTCTAGACTAACTACCGAAATGTCTACTAAAGTTAGTTTTCAAAACACTATAAAGGGCTAGTTTCTGATAATCAAAGTAAAATATCTGATCATCAAATTCAATCTATTAAGCGTGCTCACAAATTTTAATTTACTCAATTTTCATTTAATTTCTTATTTATAAAGATAGTTGCAATTTGCGTAAAAATGTATAAATTTAATAATACTAGATAAGATAGCTTAATAAGTTTGTCAAAAACATTTTAGATAAATTCATGTGAATTTTCTTTCTCAATTTCTTAAGTTTCAGAAAAGGAAAAGGGGGGGGGGGGAAGAAAAAAAATTACTTCATATTTGATTCGTGTCTAAGATTTTACCCTTTCTACTATTCTACCCTTATAATTCCTTTTAGTTTAAAAGCTTATTAGCTGCAAGTTTTTCACAACATCGGGAATAACGCATCAAACTTGGTAAAAGTCCATGCTTCTCCCACAAATTACGGCAGCCTTTTTCTGATTGTCACGTGACACATCTTGGCAGACAGCTTCTCCCCACCTGCAATAGAGGAGGCTCACTCCATTAGTATCTCTGCTCCATGGGTGGGAAAAACTACTTTTTTTTTGTAGAGAACTACAACTACTTTTTGAAAAATGTAGTTAACTACAAATATAACTACTTTTTGGAGACAAATTTTGTAAAAGATTCAATTTAACTTCAGATTTTAGATATACTAATTAGGATTTTAATAATAACTTCAGATATACTAATTAGGAAAAACTATTAATAACCTAATTGGAGAAAACTATTGTACTAATGATCAACTGCTGCTAATTATTAAAGTATTTTTGAAACTAATTAAGTTTTAATAACTCTGTGAAATCAAATTAAGTGAAGTTGATGCTCTAAACTTCACTCATTTGAAGGGGGCTGGCAGCACATGCCCCTTCTTGATCCCTTAATGGGCCTTGCCTTAATATATAAGCTAAATGTTGTTACTCAGGGCTGGCCTAAGAGAAAAATGTTGTGTGTGCAAAAATGAATTTTGGCACACCCCCACAATGAAAATGTTTAAAGGAAACCCACAAAAATGGTATAGGTGCTCTATAACTAAAATTTGTGAGATTAGGGAATGCAGTCCCACACTGTTTTTCACTTCACCGGATTTCGAGATTGAGATTTGTTGATCCCGCGGGATTGACTTTTCATTCAACTAAAAACTAATTTCAATAGAGAAAGAAGTGCTTAAAATCTTACTTTTTCCTATCATGTTTAATAATAGTAATTTATCTTATTTGATAATTAATACAATACCTTACATAACTATAAAAATTATGATCATGCTATTCATAATAATATATTAAGTTATTTCTTAGTTGCTAAAAAGAAGAATGTAAAACCGACAACGTACAAAAAGGCAGTCGTCTTCCTAGTCTTGATTTCATTTTTTTCGAGAATACAAAAGCACTTAACAAAAGACTATATTTCTTTTTGTTTTATGACTAGGGGTCAAGGCCCCTAGACTCGCTACGCTCGCTTTTCGTATGCGACATTCTGTCCTAATAAGGCTTAGTCATAAAAAAGGCATAATTTAAACAAACAAAGCACAGAGGTTGGATCAGATAGAATGTTACCGAGCTGCATGTTGCTTGGAACATAAAAATTTAAACTTTGCACTATTTTTAATTATTTGAAACCCGTGGAACACCTTGTGTATTGGCCAATTATGGCAAATTATCATAATTTGGTGACTTGAGTATATGTATAGTTAATAATTAGCTCCAAGAAAACAGTACTTCATACGTTTTCTTTGATAAAAACTACGGAACAGCTAGGATAGCTTGCCACCAATGGCGACTTTTCCTTATCTGGCGATTTACACATGCTGGCAACCTATAATTGCTGCTCATTTAAGGTTCCCGGAAACCCGTTATCATATTTTCATATACACAATCCTTTGAAGATTGGGCGCATTTAGCATCACGAATTACATCATCTCGCCGCGCAGGCAAATATCCAAAGAGTACTATAACTGCTATAATGGCATAGTTAACGCCACCAAATATTTCTACTGGTAGCAAATACTCCAGCTGGACCGAACCAGCATTAAAATAATCTGCATTTTAATTATTTTTCAAGATATTGGGTTCTAACATTTTTGAACTCGCGGTTTAGACTCACCCTGCTTGGAAAGATACCATTTAGCCAGATCATACCTAATGCCAAGATGGCGCTTTTAAAATAAGTTACAGTTAGTTATTCTGTTTTGGAAAAACAAATAATCGCTAATTCTAAACTTCTATTGTGTAAGCGAACTTACTATTTGAAAATTGCCAACTTTCTGTAACACACTTTGAGTTATTTATTTCATATACTTTTTAATTTGGTGTAAAATAGGTGTAATTCTACTTCATGTTTGAAAATTTCACGTGATTCTACATACTTGGAATTGCTTTGTTGCAAAGGAATGAATGATTTTATGCCATATCTGGCAACCATCATGTTTTATTTTTTCAGTTTTTTATTAATATCTGTTAAAATAATTCAATTTTCGAAATTTAAGTCAGATTATCAGGTTCCTCAGAATTTTCCGAATCTGTGGACATGTTTCTCGAAATTGAAACCCCGCGGTTTAGGAGAAGATAGTCCAACAAGCTCTTGACAGCGGCGGGGACAGCGGTCGCTACATTTTTTTTTTTTTTTTTTACTAGAGAGAAACCCTGAAGAGTAATATATTTTTTAGTTAAACGAAGATCACCTTTTAAAGACATCACTAGGATGGGCTGCCATATAATTGTTTGAGGAGGGGGAGGGGAAAGCCAAGGGTCCTGCCCCAGAAACATACAATATTTAGTGCTGAAGCACTTCTGAGTTATACTGCTAGCCTCCCGCGCGTTTGGTTCTCCCTCTTCGTCGTTCGCCGAAGACTTCGCTCTCTGCGTGACGTCACTTTTCTCCTGCGATTCTTCCTTTACTGTTTTCTCATGAGCCATGATCGCCACAGCATATCTCCATAGTAACGGAGACATTTTGTTTCTGATTGGCCGGTCAGAACTTTGGTTTATGCAAATTAACTATTACCGTAATTTCCGGCTTATAATCCGCAGGCGCTTTTTTTCAAGTAGAAAAAAAATATTTCTTTACATAATCCTCAGCGGTAGGTTATCCGCGGATAGTATGGCGATGCTTTGACCAAAATTGGTAATTATTTTCTATGTATAGTAAAACCACAGTATTAATATTAGAATCGGCTTACTGTAAAACATTTCCTACTAAAAATCTATTGTTATGAATGAGAATTATCAAACATACTTTGACGGTCATTTTTCGATTTAAATCACAAATGATACACAATTTTTAAGCTAGGCATTCTACCTGTAAGCCCTAAGAACTGTATTATGAAATTAATCAAATATAAGAAAGCGAACATTTCTTTCGGAACAAACAAAACAAAATGTATGTAGCATGCAGAATACTTTTGTAACATCGTAATTATTTAGTCAAGTGACATTATTATAAGAAAAACAAAATTGAACTGAGACCTACCTTTTTTACTGGAATAATACTTATACAAACAATAAACCTTTTCTGGAATAATATATAGACAGCAAATATACTGTCTAAATATAGTGGAAAAAAAGAAATGAACTTTTATTTTGTTTTTAAAAAGTTTTTTACTGTAAAATCTGAAGACTTCAGGGAAAATTTCAGCAGATAGTACGCAGCGATGCATAATACGCACTGGATAAATTTTCATCTTTTTTAGTAGATAATCCGCGGATTATAAGCCGGAAATTACGGTACACGTGTAAATTGTTATATAATGTACCTGTATAATGTGGTTTCTTTTGCCTGCAAGATATCTTCTGTGTATGCTAGTACTGCAAGATGCTCAGCGAGCTTGAATGCATTTAAATCTTTACGATGTTTCTTTTAATTAAAGAATTTTAGTTCCCTAATGATGTCTCATCATTTAAAGTGTTAAATTCCACTGCTAGCAAAATGCAAGTAATTTCTGCTAAGACTTTGGTTATGGGCCGATTGTAAAACTGCTCATTGCTGACCTTTAATAATGACCGTACGTAAGTTGTCATTTTCAACTCAAGTCCGGCTGGTGTTTTCTGTGGTTCAGCGTTAACGAGGAGTCTTCGTCGATAGAGTAGCAGCTTTATGAAGCAAGTGTTCCGGCTTGTGCTTTTTTTTTTGTCATCATCCTTGCTGCAGTATTCTACAAGTATTATTCCATCTGTGCCTTCAAAAGTTCCGTCACCAGTCAAGCTTTCGAATCTCCGGTTTAGTGTTTTTCAAGCTGGTGTGTTATTCCTTGTATGAAAATGGACTTTTATTATGTTGCTTCGATGGGAGACGAGCATATCGGCATTTCAGCCAAGCTTTAAAGGAACTTTTAGTAGACTATAGAACTTTTCCTTGCAGTAATGTTTCATCAGTATGAAGTAGGACTTTCCCTTGTTGTAAGTTATATTTAAAATTTCATCATATGCATGTGTCTATTATACTTATTGTAAATTAGTGTTGTAAAGTGGTAATAATGTGCTCGCATATTCATGAAATTCACAACCAAATAGAGATGCTTAATGCATTGAACTGGAATACCTGGAAAGATGACATGAAGGTTTTGTTAATGGAAAGGGGAGTTTGGAAATTTATTGATAAAACGGAACCCGCTTTAGATGATAAGGCTACACAAAAAGAAATACTCGATTACTATTTGTGTAAAGCATCGGCATATTCGACGATATATTTGGGTGTTAGCCCTGATCTTCGCTCACTTATATCAACGATAAGAGTCTGGTGATGTTGCATGGGGCACGCGTAAAAAGCATTTTGAATCCTCTTCTAGAGCTAGAGCTATACAACTTTTAGATGAATTTTTCTCGCATCGCTATACTGTTGAAGAAGGAATTGGATTATTTGCTGCTAAATTAAAGAAAACAGTACTTAAATTATGCAACTTAGGCCACCCTGTTGAGGAGTTATATCAGGGATTTCAGCTCATTCACTATTTAGATTCTAACTTTCGACATATTTAACTGGAACATATTTAACTGGAAAGGAGAAAATATGTTCGGAAAACTATCGACTTTATATTGCTGAATTTGTCAAGAAGGTAAGCCTGAATAGATGCTTATGAATGGACAATTACCCATCAAAGCAGTATTGTTTTTAAGTAAGCAAGAACTGGCATTTAGAGGACATGGCGAGCGAGAAAATTCTTTATACATGTATACATTTATAACATGGGAAATTTTAAAGAGCTTTTAAAATTATTGATATCTGAATTAAAACAACGCCTTTTTATGAGGGCATCACTGACCGATTAGCAAGTTTAAAAGAAAGGAGGATTGATTTGACTTATAAAAAATAAGTAAGTTTTCTTTTTTTTTTCATTTCTTCTCAAGCTATCGTTACAAAAGAAAATTCTAAGGAAACTTCGAATCAGACATGAATTAATGCAATTTTGAGGATAAGAGTGGCTGGTTGAAATTTATGTCCATTTTATGGAAGTAAAATAGGATCTCTTACATTTTTAAAGTAATTTCTTTTTTTTTTTCCCTCTCGGTGAGGGCTTAATCTGCCAGCTTTCGAATTCAGTAACAAAGATTTTCCATTCCTGTCCGGAGGAAGGGCGGGGGGGCCACATGCTTCCGGCTGCACTAACAGTTTTGACCACAGGCCGCCACTGTCTCTCGCGATAGGAAACGTAGAAAGTGAGGTAGAGGGTGTTGGAACTGTAGAGTTTGGTGTACGTCTTAATGGAAAAGTACATATTATAAAGCTGACGGATGTGATGTACTCGCCGAAATTGCGTAGGAATTTGATATCTAGTTTGAAGGTGGAAAGTGCTGGTGCAAAGTTTGTAGGTACAAACGGTAAAATTTGGGTATATAATAAAGCAGGCGAAGCAATTTTTTATGCCAAACATACCAATGGTCTTTATTTTTTTAAACCCTCGCACTACATTAAAGATAAATTGAATGGCAAAAAGGTAGAAAATGAAATGTATAATCTGTCAACTGAAACAACCAGTGAATTAGCCCTTTGGAACTACAGGTTTAATCATGCTAATATGGATTATTTAGTGCATACTAGCAAAAATAATAGTGTTTGTGGATTACCCACGTTAAAAATCAATAAAGAATCTTCTACATCTTGTAAACTAGCTAAAGCACGAAGGAAGAGCTTTAGACCTATATCGAATATTAGATCTTCAAAACCGCTTGAATTATTGCATCTTCAAGGATGTGCCAGCTGAAATTAAATTTTGGAGCAATCTGTGGAGGAAAAAAAAAGACATTTTTGGAGCAATTTGGAGCAAGAAAAACAGATTTCTGCAGCAATTTGGAGCAAGAAAAAGTCACTTTTGGAGAACAAGAATGTCAATTGAAATACAAAATTTATTTTTGGAGGGAAAGGGGAAAGTCATTAAAGAATGCCAACCTAAAAAATGAAAATTAAGGGGGTTCTTAAAAAATCAGCTAATAACAAAAACCCATTTTTTTTTCTGGGAAGGGGGGGGAGGAGAGTCAGAAGCTTATGAAATAAATAAAAAATTCAGTTATTTCATACATTGCTATACAAAATATCCATTTTAAATCCAAAATTCAATATTTAATAAACTATATTAACACATTTATGCTAGCGTCCCTTTTCTGGGAAGGCATTTTCACTAGTCAAAAACGTTATTTACTTTTCCTAGTCTTTATTCACGAGTATTGAACCTCAGCTTCGCAAAATATTTTAACATGACCCAGTAGGATGTTGACCTTTCAATTTTTATGCATAATGATTTTAAAAGAAATCATCCCTTGTTAAAGAAGTTGACATCAGAAATTTATCTTTTATTGCTGGTATTAGCAAAAATCGAAGAAAGTCACAAAAATATCTGGGCACAAATGGGTTAACTACCATCAGCGGCTTATAAAAAAATTTGATAAGAAAAAATTACCAATTTATATAAAATTAAATTTAAAACAGAGGTTAACTTTTACTCTTAAGGCATTGGATGTTTAAACAAAGGGATGCCAAAGAAAAAATACTTGTTTTTAAGATCAATAGAGAAAGATTGAAATTAGAATGTGTGATGATTTTTGTAAAAATTCGAGAGATTTACAAATGTTTTCAAAGTATATGGAAAAATAAAAAAAAATGTAGCAGTTTTGCTGAATTTGGAGCAGAAATGTCCAAAAATGATCTTTTTGTAGCAGATTGGAGCATTAGGGTTAATTTGGCACAATTTGGAGCAATTGGAGCAGCTGGCACATCACTGCATCTTAATGTACCGTATTTTCTGGTAATAACGCCGCGGCGTTAAACAATATTTTTCTTTTTCGGAAACAAAAATGCGGCCAATAACTGGGTGCGGCTTGTAAGTAGTTCCAAAGTTACAGCTGATCATTTAACCCCCCCCCCCTCAAAAAAAATCCCCAGAAATCTGGTTAAGGAACAAAATAATCCATGATCTTTTTCCGTTCCTATAAAAGTCTCGCATGGCGAAAACCCATCACGGTGTTTACGTATAATAACATTTTTCAGGAACAAAAAATAGTACTTTGATCGGGCATCGCATCCAATCGCATCAAGTAACTCTGTATGCCATATCAGGAATAACTCCTCCCATTTTCCCCCTCCAATATTCGCCAGCGCCTTACCTATAAGCGTCTAATTATACTCTATGTTCCAAATCTTTTTCAGCATTACAAAATATGCATATTCGCGTTTGGCAACAACTCAACTTAATTTTACTTCACGTTCTTCGTTCGATTTTATTCATTTTATTAGTGTTCTTCCTCCGATACTGATTATTTTCCGTTATGTTCTCGAACAATTCTAAGCGGCGAAGCTATGCAGCAAAGTTTAAATTAAATGCTGTCTCATTAGCAAAAGTGAACGGCAATAGACAAGTAGCACGAGAGCTGAATGTGGATGAAAAACGTGTAAGGGAGTGGCGAAAGCAGGAAGAAATACTGTTGAAAATGCCGAGAGAGAAACGAGCTCAACGTCGCGAACCGAAAGCACAGTGGCCAGATTTGGAAAAAGAGCTTTGTGACTGGATTGCGAATCAAAGGGAAAATGGTCGATCTTTATCAACTGTTTTAATAAGAATAAAAGCGAAGCAGATGGCGGCAGAGAATGGTCTGGCCGATTTTAGAGGTGGACCATGATGGTGCAATCGATTTTTTTAAAAGAAATAATCTGACCATGAGAGCCCGGACAAGTGTTGGCCAGAAATTGCCCGAAGACTGGGAAGAGAAGAAAACTTCGTTTTTAAAGTTTATGAAAGAAGAGATTAAAAACTATGTACTGAAGCCATCGGAGATAGGGAATATGGATGAGGTCCCCATATCGTTCGACATGCCTGCATCTCGCTCAGCAGATTTTGTTGGTGTGAAGTCTGTCCGTATCGTTACAACAGGGAATGAGAAAAACAGTTTTACCGTGGTGCTTTCATGTTTATCCTCAGGTCATGAATTGTCTCCGATTGTTATTTTTAAGAGGAAAACAATTCCTAAAGAAAATTTCCCTAAGGGAATAGTAGTGCTCGTAAATCAAAAAGACCGAATGAACCAGGACGTTATGCAGGAATGGGCAGAAAAATGTTGGAGAAAAAGACCGAATTTCATTTTTCAAAAAGATTGTCAATTGATCGTGGACTCGATGAAAACGCATCTTTCAAACGAGACGAAAAAATTTCTAGGATCAGAGAAAACAAGACTGGCAATAGTACCTGGTGGGTTGACTAAAATATTGCAACCTCTGGATTTGTGTATAAATCGGTCATTTAAAGCTCGCATGCGTCATTTCTGAGAATCATGGATGTCGGCAGAAAATCATACGTTTACGAAAGGAGGCCGGATCCGTAAAGCCACTTATACCGAAGTTTGCAAGTGGATTTTGGACTCCTGGAATAAAATTCCGAATGGTATGGTAGAGAGAGCCTTTCAAAAATCCGAAATTATCGATTTTTCACAAAATAGCGCTAATGGGATTCCTGCAATTTCTAGTGTGTCTTCCGATGATGAAAACGGTTCAGATGTTGATGAACTTTTGCCATTTGAACACTTAAAAATGTTCCAGAGTGACACTGAGGACGAGGATTTTCACGGATTTTCTGAAGCAGAAAACAATCTGTAGTATATATATATATGCATATGTATATTCTAAAAATAGATAAATAAATTGTACTAATAATGACGTATCGACAAACATCGCAAATTTATATATTACATGGTAAGTTATTTTAATTATAATTGTTTAGTTTTATGTGTACTCACTTTATAGTATTACCTAAAATAACACATCTAAACTTGATAAGCTCGATTCATAATACTTTTAAAAAAGTGCGGCGTTATTCTCGGTGCGGCGTTAAACTAGTTCTATAAATAGAAATAATTATCTATTTGCGGCGTTATACTCGGTGCGGCGTTATTACCGGAAAATACGGTATGTGGGCCGTTGCCCGTTGCGTCACTTGACGGTAGCCAATATTTCTTAACTGTCATGGATGATTACTCTAGGTACGTAACTGTTTTACTTTGAAGAAAAAGTCGGACGTTTTTTATAGTTTTCAGAAATACGAAAGGCGAATGGAACAGCGATTAAATTTAAAAATTGTAAATGTGCGTACAGATAATGGAATGGAGTTTTGTAATAAAGACTTTAAAAATTTTCTTGACAAAGAGGGTATTCATGCCGAAAGAACAAATACTTACACACCAGAACAAAACGGTGTTAGTGAAAGGTTTAACTTAACAGCATTGAACGCAGTTAGAGCTATGCTCCATGCCAGCAGTTTAAGTAATAAATTTTGGGGCGAAGCAATTCAATGCTTTGTGTCAGGATATGACACTTAGCAGGTTAAAGAAAGGCAGTGGGTGTGTGGAAGACAGTCATGACCAGCACATAGTTTAAAAAGCAATTTATTAGCACAATTTGGTATAAATAAAACATATGAAAAAAAACAACCACGGCACCTGGCCGGTATAACAGACTGCTTGTCATCTCATCACACTTGCAGTTTATATGCAATTGAAGTCCGTTGATGTAGTTGACGGTGGAAGTACGGTTCTGACACAGATAACCGTAATTTGCATAGTGTCTGGTTATAGAAATAAGTTGATGACACAATGTTACGAACAGTAACGATAGTTACCGAATTTTAGAATGCAGTGAAAATAGTCACTGAGTTTATGAACGCACGCGAGATTTCAGATTGGGAACTTATCGCGGCAAGCGATAGCTATTTTTCCCATCACTTCGTACACACTTGGAATCGAATTTGTCATAAAAATAAAGATAAAACACCATTTGAACTTTTTACAGGTAGAAAACCAGTAGTTTCTTACTTTAAAATGTTTTGCTACACAGCCTATGTAAGCACAACGAAGAATTTAAGAAATAAATTAAGTTTAAAAGCAAAACCAGCATTATGGTAGGGTATGCGTCGGATACTAGAGGTTATCGTATATTTCTTAAAAATGAAAATAAAATTATAGAAACTTCAAATGTTAAATTTAGTGAGAGAATTAAGTGTGTGGAAGCCGAACTGGAACCCAGTAAGAGTAATAAAAAATTTGTATATTTAAAGAAAAAAAAAAATGGATTTAATCAGTCTTGAGCAAATGCAAGGTGAAATCACCCTCCCCCCAGATGAAAACGTCATTTGGATTAGACGTGCTGTTCCGCGAAAGGATGGAACGCGAGTTGATATTTATTATAACATTGAGGGCAAAAATATGCGTTTAAGATCCGGTAATGAGGTAGAGAAATACTGTAAAGCGCATAACATTAAATTTGATAGTAATCTGTTTGATTTTAGTGGTAAGAACACTTATTCTGGAAAAGTGGCAGATCAAATAAATTTAGATGAAACAACGGATTATTGTCAACCCGAAGCGCTTAATATAGAAATAAAAAAATTCCCAGTAATTATAATGAATGTACAGGCTTAAAATGGCAGTGTGCCATGACCGAAGAGTTAAAGATGATGCATGCGCGTAATGTGTGGGAACTAGTCCCTAAACCTGATAATAAGAAAATTATAGGGAACCGCTGGGTATATAATTTAAAATGTGATGAGAATAATAGGATAGTAAAATATAAAGCGAGGCTTGTAGCGCAAGGATTCGCGCAACATAGAAACAACACATATGACGAAGTATTTAGTCCGGTAGTTAATTTTTCATTAATCAGACTATTCTTTTCAATTCTTGTATGTTTCTTTAATTGGTGTTACTGTCAAATCGATATTAAATGTGCGTATTTGTATGCACCTCTACAGGAAGAAGTTTCACAGCCACATCATGTATCAGCCACAGGGATTCAAGGATCCCAACCATCCTGATCACGTTTGCTTACTTAAAAGAGCGTTGTATGGTTTACGGCAGAGCGGTAAAGAATGGTTTTGTGAACTTGACAGAACACTAGAGAAATTAAAATTTAAAAGACTTGAATGAAGTAATTGTACATACGTATATAGTGATAATATTGTTCTTCTCGTGTATGTCAATGACATTTTAATTTTTGGAAAAACATTGGACTGCTTTAAGCACATTGTAAATTTGTTCAAAAATGAATTTGATATCACAGTTTTAGGAAAAACAAAAATGCTTCTAGGAATTGAATTTGAAGAAAAGTTTGGAAAGTTATACATACACCAACACAAGTACATAGATAAAATTTGCGAACAATACAAAAGTTTTAATCTCCCACTATCAACTCTCCCCATTGTTAAAGGCTGTATCCTGTCAAAGACGGACAGTCCTGCATCAGAATCGGAAAGAAATGAAATGTTAAAGTTGCCATATAGAAATGTTGTGGGATGTTTGTCATATCTCGCGAATCGTACGAGACCAGACCTTTGTTATGCTGTAAACATCTTGGCCCAATTCTTCCAAGAAAACCCCGGTGTAAAGCATTGGAATGCATTATTGCGATTATTGGGTTATGTTCAATATACAAGAGACTATAAACTTAATTTGTCAGATGTAACTAATTTAGAAATTAACTGCTTTTGTGATTCAGACTTCGCATCCAATAGAGACGACCGCATTTCTATGGGTGGGATATTGCTGTTCATGAGAAATGTGCCTGTAATTTGGCGTACTTTCAAAATAAAGTTTGTAAGTCTTTCTACCATGGAATCAGAATTTGTTACATTAGCGGAGGCTTCTAAAGAAGTTAGTTGGATAAAACACATCTTAGATGAATGTAATGAATTGGGAATTGCTGAATTACAATTAAAAGAAATAAGATATTTTGTGACAACGAGGCCATGATTAGATATGCAAAATCGCCTATTGAGAACATTTGAACTAAGCACTTTGATGTAAAACTACACTTTATAAGGTATTTAGTAAATGATGGACTTTTTGAACTTAGATATGTTGATAGTAAAAAAACTTAGCTGATGTATTTACGAAGCCACTCAACAAACATGGACTGAATAAATTTTGTGAGAGTATATTTGAAGGAAGTGTATAATATATTGTTTTCTTGCATAAGAATATTTGTAGTTTGTGTTAAGAAAAAAAAACTTAATATGTATTTGTAAATAATTCTGCAAAATACGTCGAATAAGATTTATTGTTTAAAATATTGTTGCATCGTTTAATATATACATACTAAAGTGTTTTTGAATTGAAATGTGTAAAGGTTTTTAAAGTAATTTTGAATTTTTCGTGTTTTGATAATGTATACTTTTTTTTGCTGCGATCACGGTGCATGAGAGGGGGCCGCTTGCTAGCCTCCTGCGCGTTTGGTTTTCCCTCCCCGTCGTTCGCCGGCGACTTCACTCTCCACGTGTCTTGGACAGGTACGGTGGAAGGCGGTGATCGTAAGTCGTAAGGTGATCGTAAATACAAGCGTTGGTTGGTATAAATTATATATTGAAGAAGGTTGGCCGATGATTGCAATTAAAAAACATTTTGTACTGGTGAAGCACTGGTCGATGATCATGAAGAGACGAAGGTAGGTTCACAAGAGATATGCACCCTAATAGTTCATGACCTCCATAATCACGTTGTGGAAAAACACATCTTGCTAGCGTTTGTCGATTTCATATTTTACCGGACGGAGACGCAGAAAATTTAGAAACACAAAAAAAGGCATTATGAAGATCGTACTCTTGAGGAAAACACAGGAAACACGATGGAGATGCAGCATGTACTTTATTAGATTTCAGTCGATGTCATAAGCAGTCAATTACTATTACTAAAAATATCACATATAAAAAACATGATGACTAGGGGAAGCATCTTCATAAGAAAATTACAGCATGCTAAAGCGGCCTGGTACCTCGGTGGGTGAACGCCTCTGTCACCATAAAGTGATCGGTGCAGATGCGAATCCCGCGGTATAAAAATGCGGTATATATTACGTGTCGGTGGGCAAAAGACTCCTCACATGAAGTGAGTGGCTTGCGCAGCAGGGCAAAATCGCAAACACATCTGTTTCAGCGGAGCAGATAAATAAGCGAGGAAGAGGTGTTGTTATTATAATTCTTTTAGCAGGAGAGAAAACTGGTGTCAACTGTTTTATTTCAAAGCAGCTGATAAGAGGGAAATGCTTTAGAAGTACTTTAATGCGCTGTAATTGAGAAGGCTAAGAGGAAAATTGAAAGCTTTAAAAGATAGTTATTGTAAAAAACTTTTAAATTTAGATTATTAGTTTAAATTTAGACAATATTAATTAGGATTTGTATTAATAATTTTTCATTAAAAAAAATATGCACGTTGTGTCAACGTGACGTCACTTTTCTGACACGGTTCTTCCTTTACTGTTTTCTCATGAGCCGTGATTGCCGCAGCGTATCTCCATAGTAACGGAGACATTTTGTTTCTGATTGGCCGGTCAGAACTTTGGTTTATGCAAATTAACTATTACACGTGTAAATTGTTATGTAATGTACCTATATAATGTGGTTTCTTTTGCCTGCGAGATATCTTCTGTGTATGCTAGTCCTGCAAGATGCTCAGCGAGTGTGAATGTATTTAAATCTTTACGATGTTTCTTTTAATTAAAGAATTTTAGTTCCCTAATGATGTTTTATCCTTTCAAGTGTTAAATTCCACTGCTAGCAAAATGCAAGTAATTTCTGCTAAGATATACAGTTCAACTTCCTTAATACGAGCACGGCTAAAACGAGCAATCTGCACAACATGTTTGGTTCGCTATTTAACAACATTAAGAATTTCACGCCTTTTACGAGCACAAAAGTAGAATCTCGGCTAATACGAGCAATAGGACGCAAAAGGAAGAAAAAAAGAAAAAGAAAAATGCTTCTATTTCTTGAATAGTTCGAAGCTGTCAGACTAGTAAATTGCTACGACATTGATAAGAGCTCATCTGCAGAGCCCCTCCCTTGGAGGGGGAGGAAGTAATTTCCGGTATTTTACTGATCACTTGAAACCCATCTTCTTGGAACACGTGTGGGAGAGCTTGCACATTCACGATCGCTAGCTCTGTAAGTGAGTTTCATAGCTTTTTGAGTGTGTTCTTTGGATCTTTAGAAGCTGTCGATTTGGAGCTGCGCATTTTCAGATTTTTAATGGCAAGTACTAGAAGAAGAAAGGCATTATCAGTTAGTGAAAAGGTCACTATTGTTAACGAGTTTCAGCGTGGAGAGAAAAATTCTGCAGTATGCAAAAAATATGGACTGTCCTCATCTACAGTATCAACGATTTGGAAAAATACAGAAGCTATTCTATCAGCCTTTGAAAAAAATCTTGTGAACGCTAAAAAATTTAAAAAATGTGAAAAAGAAGACGTTGACAAAGCATTGTTGTGTTGGTTTAAAAGTCAGTGGGTAGCTGGTTTTTCAATAAATGGTCCAATCTTAAAAGTTCAAGCTGAAAAATTTGCAGAGAAATTGGGCTACAGTGATTTCGCCTGCAACAATGGATGGCTGGATCGCTTCAAAAACAGAACACAACATTGTTTATGCTCAAATGTCAGGAGAAAAATCGTCTGTAGACATGGAAAGTATAAATGACTGGGTTAAAGATGTGTGGACAACCTTATTGTCTGAATATGAAGATGATGACATTTTCAATGCAGATGAAGCAGGAATTTTTTACAAGTTAACACCTGACAAAACTTTTAAATTCAAAGGGGAAAAATGCGCTGGCGGAAAGCTGTCCAAAGAACGGATAACTGTCTTAGTGTGTGCGAATATGTCAGGAACAGAAAAACGGAAATTATTAGTTATTGGAAAAGCACTTAAACCCAGGTGTTTTAAAAGTGCAAATAACATCCCTGTATCTTACACAGCAAATCATAAAGCTTGGATGACTTCTTAAATTTTTTCGATTGAGCTCCAAAAATGGGATCTGGATTTACAAAGAAAACACAGAAAGGTTCTTTTGTTAGCCGATAATTGTCCCGCTCATCCTATTGTTCCAAATCTGAAAAACATTAAGGTTGTATTTCTCTCTCCGAACGCAACTTTCGTTTTGCAGCCAATGGACCAAGAGGTAATCAGAAATGTTAAGTGTTTCTACAGGCATTTTCTAACTTTAGAACTGATTGTAAAAATGGAAAAAAAGTTAGAACCAAAAGTAAATCTCTTGGAATCCATTTATCTTTTGGACGACGCGTGGAAAAGTGTGACAAATTTAACCATCCAGAAGTGTTTTGAAAAAGCAGGGCTTACAAAGAAGTGTACGGATGAAAACAACATTTCCGACTGTGAGGATGAAGACGACATAATACCGTTATCGGAATGGCTAAGGAAAAGAGATCTTAATTAATATCAAGATTGTCCTTTAGATGATTTCGAGATTGTTGACAATGAAGTAGAAACAACCGGACTTTTAACAGATGACGATATTTTACAAGATATCATGGGGCAACCACATAACGATGACAGTGATAGCGAAAATACGGCAGAAACATCAACACCTGTAACTTCTGTTGAAGCTAAAAATGCCTTAGACACTTTGATGCGTTTTTATGAGAGCTGACCAAAAAACGAAAGCTTGCAGGTGGCTCTAGGCATTTTCCGTAGAGATATAAGAGATACACAAACGGATGTGCCAACCAAACAAACAAAACTGACCGATTTCTTTAATAACTGTTGAAATGTAATTACAGATTAAATGTAGGTGTATACCGTCTCCCTTCTTGTAAATTGTAAGAAAAATAAACATGTAAGAACGAAAATTCTGTGTTTATTAAGCATCATGAAGTTATTTCTGTGCTAAGAAAATTATACAAGTTAATTCTAGTAGTTAGTTTCATTATACATGTGTATTTAAATGAAAAAATTTAATCACGGATTTTACGAGTAACGGCTAATACGAGCAATTTAACATATTTTTACCCTCTCGTCTTAACCGAGTTCGACTGTACGATGTAAATCATAACAATATGCAGGGATGTTAACTCCAACACTCGATTTGGGAGCACCCCGGGAGCAGAAAAAATTTCATTTGGGAGCACCTCGGGAGCAGAAAAATTCTATTTGGGAGCACAAAGACATTAAAGTAATGAAATTCTTTTCGGTGGTCCTGTAAATAAACTCTCCAGTACATTGGAACCAAAAATCAAGATGCACAACTAGATGTTACAACAATCTTATACATGAAATTTCATAATAGTTTTTGAGATTTGAGAGTTAATACGCACACACGTACATCCAGGGATGTTAACTCCAACACTCGATTTGGGAGCACCCTGGGAGCAGAAAAAATTTCATTTGGGAGCACCTCGGGAGCAGAAAAATTCCATTTGGGAGCAGAAAAATTCTATTTGGGAGCAGAAAAATTCCATTTGGGAGCACCTCGGGAGCACAAAAAAATAGTTTCCGAGAGGAAAACTAAGGTTCGAGATCAGAATTAATATGATTTTGGAGCATAAAATTGAAGATTAAGGAACACAATAAATGCATACAAGAAAAGCAAAGTTTGCGAGCAAACACCATTTGCTAAAAGCAAAACACTATTTGAAAGAATTTTAGGAAAGCTGTGGAAAAAAAGGGTGTATACAGGCTATGCTATCAGCAACTTGGTAAAAACAATACATATCAGGAGTTAGCAACCTTTCTGTGGTTAAGTCATTTTTTCCCTACTCAAGAACCATGAGTATGATTTGTATGCGGCTTGCGAGCCACAGGTTGCCAATCCCTGTCCCTTTTTTTTTTTTTTTTTTTTTCCAGAATTATTTAGGGAATCTTCCTCTCGAAAAAGAGAGCACAAATAAAATGAAAACTAAATTTTAAAACAAAAGCTTCTATCTCATTCTTTGGTTCTATTACAAATCACAAGTAGTACTAAATGGAGATTTTTGAAAACCTAAATATTATACCTCTTATACAACAACACGTAATTGGTAAGCAGTATTGAAAACAAAATAAATTTGATGGTTAGAATAATTAAATGTGTGTACTTTTGCTTTTGTATATGCATATGCTTTTGTATCAGTAATTTAACCTCATCTAATATTTACATATTCATCTATAATACTTGAACACAATATACAAAGCAAATGTAAACAAAAAATATTTAATGACTGCTGAGAGAAATTAAGAATTATGAGAAGTTAAAAATTAAGATTATGAGAAATTAATAATGAGATTACAAATTAAGTATCATAATAAGTATCATAAGTTATCTAGTTTTCTATTTATTCTTTTTTTTATTTTTATTAATTTCTTCTTGAGCTTTTTCATTTTCTTCTAATAGTTGTGATGGTATTGCAAGTCTATCCTTCCCTTCCGTTAATAGAATCTGTCCACTTTCTATAACAGCCAGTGGCGGCTCGTGACCTGCTTCAGAGGTGGGCCCGAAAAAAATAGTGCCAGTTCAAATCGGGAAAATACATATACATAGAGCTGTGGCGGATCGTTACCCATTTCAGAGGAGGGGGCTTTTTTTTTTTTTTTTTTTTTTTTAAGCTCGAAAAGGTAAAACATATGAATCGCTTTTGTAAACAGTGTGAATACATAAAAAACTTTTCAAATAACAAGTTATGAAAGGCGTATTGATTTCTCCTTTAAGTTTCCATTTAAAGACAGCAGATTTATTTTGCACCAAAAAAACATTTTCCTCCATTTTTCTTTCTCAAAAAGGTGCAATATCAATTTAAAAAAAAAAAAAAAAAAAAAAAAAAAAAATGTGTACATGTTGAAAAACGAATTGGTCCATAATGTTTCATCTCCAAATAGCAAATCGTGCCCCTTCATAAACAAAAAACGGTGCCCGTTGCGATGATACTTGTTTGCCTATCTGGCTGGCCCTAATTGAGGTGACTAACAAAGCCCGACTGGTCCGATCCGGGGCGGGTAGAATGGCTTCGGAATGCAGCTTTCGTACGCAGTTTGAATCTTGCTTTACTGCTAACTAGCTTTCCATACACGCTTTAAAAGATAAATGAGCGTGGCAAAAATTTAACAAAGAGTCAAAATGACGTATTCGGCGCAGACCGTTGCAAAAATCGGCTAAAAGCGCAGTTCGGTACAATATTTGTGTTTCGGCGCAGACCGTCGCAAAAATCGGCTAAAAGCGCAGTTCGGCGCAAGAATTTGTGTTTCGGCCCAATCGGCGCAGAATTAACATCCCTGAATACGGGAGCTAGGGAAGGGGTATGGCCCCTCCCTGCAAATAGGTATGAGTGCAGTTTCCAAAAGTTGTAAAATTAAACTGAAATTTTTTTTCAGATATTTTAATAAATTCTTTATTAATTAAACTAAAGTGTGACATTGTAATTAATTTTAACCATTAAAAATGTTGTATTGCTTCATAACTATAGTAAATGTAAACAAAGAGAAAGAATGAAAGAAAATGTAAACAAAACAATGATTTGTAATCCACAAATTCCTTGGTCCCAAGGTGTGTGTATTTCAGAGAGTCTACTGTACATACTTTCTATATATATTTAGCTTCAGCCATTAGACTGTTGAAAGTGAAACAAAAATGGGCAAGAAATATTTTGTAATCATTTGTATTTTCACAAAATATGCACTTTCTCTCTTCTACCAGAATGCTGTAATTAGTAAAGATTAAAAACATAGTTTTTTCAAATTTTCCTATTAAGTTCCAATTAATAAAATACTCTATAATTATATTTTAAGTCAGTGAAAAGTTTAAAGAAAATAAAAACAACTCGCATCCCAGCATAGTTATATAAAATATGCACTTCAACAACATTTCTAAGATTTTATAGTTTATAAATTTTGTGCAAGAACAACCAAAACAAGCCAACTATAAATCATATTATAACGGTAAACACAGGAAGTAATTTTTGAAAATAAGAAAATAACTTACTCTGACAAAAGGCAATCTTAGGGGCGTTCTTTCTTCAAAATCAACTGTAAAGATAAAAAATATAAGCAAACAACACACATAATCTCTAAATATATTCATAGTAAATTGGAGTAAAAAAACACTAATCTCAATAGACGAAAGTAACTGGGTGGAGAAAAGTTGTGAAAATATACATCACTATGAAAAGTCTAAAATATTAACAATATTGGATAATGTCTTTTGCCTCTGACAGCTGTTTAAAAATTCAAGATTTTTCAAGCAAGTGCTAATTTTCTTTAAAAATTCAACGGACCAAATAAGCAAGGTGCTATAAAGCTGTGCTCACACAGCTTAAATCATGTAAAACATTTGGTTTTTCTTTCTTTTCTTATAGTACCTTTTTGCTCCGTGTTCTGAATCTTTGTTAGAGCTTCTTATGTTCTTATGAAACAAGCAAAAATGGTTCCCATGAGAGAACAAAACTTTATAAGGATCAAAGAACAGACCAAAAGCTATGTGAAGGTTTACAGAGACTACAGTAATTCTTCAAAATGGAAAAGAAAAAAAATTATTAGATGCCAAGGGTGAGAGAACCTTAATAACCGAATTAATTTCTGAATACAATGTTTCTTCTCTTAGTAGCAAAGTAGTCATGAGTTCCTGAAATGACAATCATCAATTTGAGAGGAAGTGCAGCAGAAGCCATGAAAAGCTTTTTAATGTGTCGGGAGAAACTTATCTTTGCTCTTGCTCCTGCATTCTGCTTGGCGGCAGTGAGAATAGATCATTGGCACATGGGGAAAAGTTAGGCGTGGAGCAAGGGGATTAATATGCATAATAAGGTGAGGCGAAAAGTAAAAAAGAATTGAGTTCAGATTTCAGACAAGCGTAAGTCAGTGGTAAATGTTAAGCAAAATATTGCAGCAAAAATGAATTTCTTATACACTGCTCAAAACAATTAAAGGATATTGTAAGTTTTATATAAAATAAAGATATAAGTGAATTTTTTTTTGCCGAAAATGGAAGAAGAGAATCACAAATGCAAATTTTTCTGATTTTCAAACTGTGGAGTATGCTAATTTTGAGTTCGACGTCAAAAACGTCGCTTCAGCAGCAGCGAATGAAATTGGACTTTCAACTGAACAAAAGACAATGAAGACAAGGATGATCGGCATTCAGTGACTGCTTTGTTTCGATGAGTACGATGTCTCAGCGAAGTCATTTAACATATTCAGAAGCCTGGAAAGTTGTCGGTAGGTTAGAAGGGGGCCAAACTCAAGCCGAAGTAGCGCAAGCCATTGGAGTGTCACAAAGTGTGATATCTAGGATCTGGAACCGGTTTTTGGCAACTGGAAGTGCAGGCCGAAGACCAGGGCAAGGTCGTAGATGGGCAACAACGCCCAATGAAGATCGTTATTTAGTGTTAACAGCTCGGAGACACCGGAATATGAACACTACTCTTCTCGCTCGACTACTGGCACCACGGTTTCAACTCAGACTGTCCAAAACCGGCTCCATGGTGTAGGTCTGTATGCTCGCCGACCGATGATATGTGTTAGACTAACATCAAGGCATCGTCGCGACCACAGGGAGTTGGAACCAGAGCATGTGAATTGAGGAGAAATGAATGGAGCAACGTTCTTTTTTCTGACTAGTCCCGTTTTTCAGTTTATCCTGATAATAGGCGTATTTTCATCTGGAGGGATCGTGGCAGAGGGAATAATCCTGCGTTCGTGCACGAGAGTGTCAGCTTTGGTGGTGGTAGAGTGTTGGTGTAAGGTGGCATCTCTATTGACGGGCGCAGAGACCTCTACATCATTCGAGATGGACCTCTGACTGGTCGCTGATATAGGGATGAGATCCTCAGACCTATTATAGTCCCTTACGCTGCAGCAATCGGAGATGACTTATTTTAATGGGCGATAACTGCAGGCCACATCGTGCTAACCTGGTGGAGGATTTCCTTTTCGAGGAAGGAATCGTACGAATGGAAGGGCCAGCGTGTTCTCCAGACATGAATCCAATAGAACATGTTTGGGACGCTCTAGGAAGACGAGTTGCTGGCCGCCAACCACCCCCACAAACTCTCCAAGAACTGGAATGAGCTCTTCTGGAAGAGTGGGACAGAATACCCCAACTCGTGATTAATAGCCTCATTCACTCCATGCCTCAAAGGTGTTCAACGTTGCTGGCCGTCTGTGGAAACCATACCCCCTACTGAAAATGATTTCCTTTGAAGAAAACAACTTTTCTTATTCTTTTTTTCTCATATGCACAAATTGTGTTTTCCTTTTCTACACAAATGCGCAATAAAATGCATTTTTTTCTGCCAAACATGTGTAATTTATTCTCATATAACCAACTACGTCTGTCGACCATGTATCAATCAGCTAAAAAGTTTCCCAGCCACAAGATCCACCTAAAAACGCAATATCCTTTAATTGTTTTGAGCAGTGTGTATGTCACCATTTTCTAGGACCTTTATCTGAAACACAAGCCCCAAAGAGCACAAAATGTTGGGGAATAATACCGTAAGCGAGTGTCCGCTTTTTTTGGCGACTTTTGGTAACGTCTTGCAACATTTAGCTTTGTGCTTGAGCAAAATAAAAACATTCTTCAATGAAAAAGGCATTTACCATCCCGAAATGGAAGAAGACAAATGGCTGCAAAAAATTCAACTTCATGGTAGATACCACAATGAAACTAGATGAACTACCGTAAAATCCCAAAAGTAAGCCCCCCCCCCCTTTTTGAAAAGCAAAGCTGATACATTTCAGGTAGGGGGCTTATAATCGAGATTTTACAAGAAAAGCATTGCAAAAAATGGTTTTTACCGGAAAATTCAGACTAAAGAAAGATCCGTAATAAGAATAAAATAATTCTTAAAAATATATATTATAAATGAAATGATAATTGAAAAAAAAATTAATAATAACCCTTGTATTTTAGTAACAAATAGCATGGTGGTGTCATCTTTCAACAAAAGAATTTAACACTCAATTAATGAAACTCCGATCATAATTCAAACTATACAGTTCAAAAATTATCCGCTCTTATATTAAACGAGGAATGTTTGTGGGTGTGGGTGTATGTCCGAACGATCTCGAAAACTGCTCTAAGGATTCTTTTTAAATTTCGTACCTGGGGGTTTTTTGAGCCCCTGAAACGATTGAGCTAGGTCAATTTATTGAAAAAACTCTAAAACGCTCAAAATTTAAAATTTTTGGACGGTAGCACCATCTATTGAGCGTTTGAAAAACACACTTGATGCAATCTTCCTAAAAGGGACGCTCAAATAAGTTTGGGGCGGATTAAAAAATACACGCCATCGATATATAATAGTAAAAATTAATTTCGCAAAGAAACAAAATAAATGGAACTTGATATTCAGTACACAGACAAATAAATATTTTAGTAACTAGATATATTACATCATTCAGCTACATAAATTTGTTTAGAATTAAAAAGTTATTTTTATTTCAAAATATCGTCCTGGCAACCAGCGAAAGAAAAAGAGAAAAGTGTCTTCGTTGCCATCTCCGCAAGCACCTTGATGGAATATACGTAAATAATTTAATTATTCTTAATTCATAGTTATTAATACAAAACTATTCGTAAATCTTATGTGAAAAATTGCCTGAATTTATTACAATTATCCTTTTGTAACCAGTGGCGCAGAGAGGGAGGGGGAGCAGGGGGAAAATCCCCAGGGCCTCAGTTTGTGAAGGGGCCCCGCTTTTGCTGTTTATATGATACTTAATTGTGTGTTGTCAATTTTGTAAAAAAAAAAAAAAAGAATGTCCAGATTCATAGATTATGTCCGCGGATGTTTCAAATTAATTTTTGAATGAAATTACAAAAAGCCAACTAGAACATAAACCACCCACTTGACAAAAACGAGGAGTGTTAGTGATTGAGTCTTCTTTTGCAAGAAAAGTAGACATGGACGGTGTTATTCAACGGTTTGCCATGACTAAAAGTAGTAAAGATTTATTTAACAAGAAATCTTCCGAGACACATTGTTAACGATTTTTTTCAGAGACACATTGTTAAATAGTGGAAGAAAAGGTATAGCCTGAGGAGAGACTATGGGCCCACTCAACCTCCGAAATTTTGAATTTTCCTTAACAAAATGTCAAAGATCAAGACTTCCTATGAGAAATGTTGGAATTTCCTCTTTTTTGGCCTTCTGAAATTTTTTTGACTGCCTCCTTGCATGGAAGTGTGAATAAAAATATTAATTTTTTGAATACTGAGGAAATATGCCATGCAAAAGTGTTAACGTTTCCAATACAGTTTCTCTATGGAGGGGACGAAACATTCAAAACAAAATGTTGGTATTTTTTAGAGCATGGATGTTTATTAAAGAATAATTCATTTTTAAATTAATAATTTCAATTCTATTAATTATTTTCCAATTACTATTAATTTAAAGTTTCTTTAAATGATTCATAATTTTAATAAGAAATAAATGATTGATCTAATACGACATCAAAAGGATTTCTGGATAGCAAAGGGACCCCAAAGATTTTATCCCCGGGGCCCCGACTTTGCTCTCTGCACCTCTGTTTGTAACTAACGTAAAGCTAAATGTATTTTCGCGTATATACTAAAACAATAAAGATTTTTTATGTATTTTATTGATCCATATGATGCAAATTTCAAAAGTGCATAAAAGTTTCAGCTTAGCCGAATAATTTAAACGAAAATGACCCCCTTTTCAGTCATTCACAGTAAGAAAAAAGATCCTGTGACGTATCATGAAAATTCCATTTAAAAAAAAAATAACGGCACTAAGTTGAATTCTATTTTAACTACCTTATTCTGCCAAGTTGATGATAAATATATAAATGTAGTTACCCTGACGATTTTTTTTTTTTTTTTTAATGGGTCAACCGTTTATAATGAAACGATGTTCGAAACTCCGATGAAAAAATGATACGATCGATTCCTAAATTGGGTTCGCAGCCGATATTCAAATTAATTTTGCAGATGATCAGCCATCAGTTTAGTTTTCATTCACTGCAGTTGATGATTTCAACTCATTTATTTTATCATCGTATGGACAACCTTTTAAAAGTTGCGGGCAGAACTTTACGATAGTGGCCTCCTGGGCCTGACTTCAGGATGTTAGCGAAATCGCGGGCCGTATTATTCGGATTTATATGGAAGTTTGAATGTTTTATATAGGTTTTATTCAGGATTTTGAGTTGTTCTGAGGGCAGGTCCAAAAGCCATGGCGAGCCCCATCCGGCCGCAGGCTGGGAGTTGTCCATATGTGGAAGCAGTAAATTGGGAGGCTGAAATCTGGTTACTAAGATTTTTTCTAATAAATTTTCAATTCTTATTAAGGCGTGGATTAGACTGTGTTGTTTTGTGTTGTGTACTATCATTAAACTAAAGGATAAAGCCCTTTGTGGAGACAATTACAACGGACGATAGAATGTCTACACTCAGAATATTTAATATTTACCCACTTAAAATCAAATAACTTCATATTCAATTTTTATTATACATCGAAATTTGAATTGTATAATCTGCAGAAACATTTCGTATTCGAAACATTTCGTTTGGTATCAACATCCTCTCCTATATCCATGCTTAATGCATAGAAAATCGTTTTATTTTTGAAAAAAGTTAAACTGAGTAGTAATTTAGAAAAGCTATCTTAAGCGAATTGGAATCGTAATTTTTCCTCCAAAGCCTGATAACCGTGACTTCAATGTAACGTCAATGTCACTTGCAATAGATAATTCTGACACTCAAATGATTAGCTTTTTTTATTCTCTTAAATGAAATAGAGCTAAAAAAGCAAAAAAAAAAAAAAAAAAACTCTTAAAAATCAGGAAACGGGTGGATTATCAGATTTTCTTTCTTTTTTTTCTTTCTTCTTTTTCTTTCTTTTTTTTTTTTTTTTTTTTTTTTACATAATTACGATAATTTTCAGGCTGATCGCACCAACGAACCGTGCAAATTTTAAGTTATCAGACAATACATTTTTAATCTGGATGGTAAAAGTTTTATTTTGAGTGGTTGAACTGGAATTGTGACAGAGTCAGGGTTCAGCGTAACTATATAGGAGCGATGTATTTTTGATTTATTCGAGGTTAGAAGTCCATTTTCTTCAGTCCATCCGTTTGTTCTATTATTGTCAACGTTTAAGTAGTTGTTAGGGTTATTATAAAAGAATATTTTAGATCTATTCTGTTTTTGATTTCATGATTTCGAAGTGTCCTTTTGTACTAATAATTTAAATTGCGTTACACTTTTTATTTTCTTAAGTGTGAGTTTATAAAATAAAGTTATGTTTAAAGCATATTTATGAAAGATTATACTTTTATGGCATCTATATTTATGTATCTATAAGATTGAATTTACGTTTGTAGAATTTGTTTATGCATGATGTATTTTCTTTGAATTAGAAAAAAAATAAGTATTTTATGTTTGAATTGAAGCACTATAGAGAAATTTACAATTTCAATCGTAAAGAATTATCATCATAGATGTATTATAAAGACGTAAATGCATGAAAGTGTAGCTCAAAAAGAGCTTTGGAAACATATGATCACCGACAGCAGCACTTAGCCAAATGTGTGAACGTGCAGTTCAAACACAAGCAGATGAAACAGATGATTAGCATTCGGAAAGAGAACAACATGGAACAGCTAGACGTCGACAAATACTTCGGGTAAACAGTCTAAGTATCTACAAAGCTGCCACAAATGTGGGTACTTATTATCATAGTTTAAAACTTTTTAACATGGATTGCATTCACGCTGGAGCTTTGCATTTTTCTGAAGAGTAAAAACAAAAATTAACAACAAAAATTAACCGAAACCATTTTGGGGACTGTAAGATTGATGTAGGACATTCCGAATTTCCTAATGAATTGGCGTGGTTGTTTCTTCGATGTCACCCACATTTCAAAGAATTCGAAATTTGAAAGCATACTTTACAATGGCTTTGTTCACAGTATATGATGAGTGAAACTATTAACGATTTTGGTGTGTACTGCTACGTTGCGAACAGTGTAGGACTTGATGAATTTTTTTTATAAACTCATTCATCTGACAGTTCAACCAACTCAAATTCTTGATGCTGAATTTGAACGTCCTCAATATGGACAGATATATATCTGAAGTAATGAAGACGCTCTTAGTGAATGCATCGCCCAAGATCTTCGCTGATACCCTCGCTGATCTGCTACAGAAGGAAAGGAGGCACCTTACATTAAACTACTTTTTTCTCAACTCTGATGGCACAGACCATCGAATATTTAGCATCCCTCTTCAAAACAAAGTATATGCCATTGTAACGTTGAATGCCGACCAAAGCTTACCTGATAATGTATAGGTGATCCGACAGCGATGAAAATCTTTGGCAACCATGAAGATTATTGATACGTGCCAAGGCATTTACGTATTCATTATTTTACACTTAAGGAGCCTTTACATTCTGAGCATGGCTCGGTAATCTGGTAGACCTCGGTAACCTGGTAGACCCTCGGTAACCTGGTTAGTAGTAAATAATATGAAGATCTGCATTTTTTTTTAAGAGCTAAAGTTATAAACATCATAAGGCTCAGATGAGATTGGGGAAAAAAGGAGGGGGGGGGGGGGGTTATATTTGAGATATTGGAGTGATTTTACTTTTGGTGAGAAAAGGGGGGAGGGCTTACCGTAATTTCCTGCCGATAATCCGCGGATTATCTGTTAAAAAACGTAAAAAAATTACGATGCGGATTATCCGCCGCCGCGTTTTATCTGTGACATTTTTTTTTTCCTTGAGGAAAATTTTGGCCCTTGTAACTTTAGTTTTTCTGTCAGAAAATAAAAATTGGGACTCTTTTTGCTACTAGATGGCACTGGTAACCAACTGCAACATGAATACGCACGTACACTAAAGACTAGATTCTTTTTTCCTACACATGGTTCTCAACTTGTGATATCTCAATCTAGCTTTTTATTGGTCAAAAGTTGTACCACGGGGATACAACTATTCCATTCGTCACCGGCCATAATTAAAAATTTTAGCAGCTTGATCATGCGGAAAACTTTCTAAATTGATATTTCCATCAGCTCTTCTAATAAGATTGCTTAAATTGGCACTTGAAAGTTTACTGAAATTTGCACTTGAATTGTTAATGAATATTCAAAGAATCACATCCAGTTTAAATAAGCAACAGAATTATTAACTATAATATTTTATCTAGTATAATAAAATTATATAACTTAATATTTATATAAATGTTAAATTATATTATACTACAAAATTGGTAAGATACAAATATGTGTGACAAAGTTAAAACAGATATATTTAAGTTCAAATTCTTACTACAGTAAAAGCTAGATTATCTGGCATTTAACCAGAAAATCTCAGCTTCCCTCTTATTTATTTATTTGGGGGGGGTCTTCTTAAAAGATTGATTAACTCTTACTGTGAACCGTAACTAAGTACGGAATATGCTCATGCTGCGATGATTCAAAGCAGGGGAACAGCTACAAAATTATACCTTTGTTTACACTAATTTTTTTTAAGTGTACAGTAAATTTTCTTTGTATTTATTTTTTTTTTCAGTACAAATTTCAATTTTTATAGTTTATTTCTCATCAATTTAGCACAAAATGTGTTATATGCCGAAATCGACGTGCATTAACAATACCTATGTAATTTTGAAAAATATTGATAGTCTGCTTCAGAATATCCGCGGATAATACGGCACCGTGGATTATACGATGCAATTTTTTTTTCTGAGCTAATAAAGCCGCTTGCGGATTATAGGCAGGAAATTACGGTATATTCGAGGGAGGGGTTACTTTAGGGATTTTACGGTAAATCTAAAACGGCAAGGAAAGGGCTACCCAGCCTACACCTTGCTTGAAGAAATAATTTGTTTCGAAAAAAAAATTACTTCTTTTTGTTGAAGACATGGAGATCGGTAAATTACTTCATTTTAAAAATCTGAAGCAATATCGCGATGAGACCAATGAAATTATTGACCCAAATTACTTCACCATAGCTTTAAAAAACAGGAAGGATGGATTCGTCGAGATATTCGAGCAATTTAAATCAAGCAAAAGTACTCTCGCGTAAATAGTAAATCCTCTCAATACAAATGAGATCAACATTGAGCCATTTGGAATTAATACTGGATCACTTCAAATGCAATTTCCTAGATTTGAAAACCAAAGACTTGTGGAGTGGCAAGTTCACAGAACTCAAGAGCAAGCTGGAAGAGTTGGAGGTCCAGAAATGCATGCACATTGCGCAGCACAAATGGATAGCTCTAAAAGAAATTCTGCAAGTTGAGACTCTCATATTCGGCACACGGAATAGATTTCCAGAATGCTACAGTGAGGTGAAGTTGGCATATGGAGTGCTAGCGATCTTTGGGTCGACACATTCGTGCGAGCAATCATTCTCTTGCATGAATATAACAAAAAGTAAAGTTAGAAGTCAACTAATAAATAAAATCTAGAGTCGTGCTTGAAACATAAAACAGCAAGTTTTTATGCCAGATTTAATCAAACTTTGAAAAGGCATGCAAAGCCATTGTTCCCATTGATATAACTATTTATATTTGTGTTTTTATATGAATAAATATTATTCCATATTGAAAGCCATTCATTTTAAATAAAAAATGAAATATATAAGCAGATACTATAACATTGAAACTCAAATTTTTAGTGGCTCTTTAAAAATTTGAAAATTTTGTAAATTATAATTTTTGTCTCTTTCATTTCGATAGGTTGCCGACCCCTGTACTAGGGAAGAAAAAAGCAATTTTATAATGCATAAAAATATTACTGTAAAAGTACCCCTAAAAATAATTTTAAAAAAAAAAGCCACGTTTATTTATGCAACTGAAGTTTACTTTAAATAATATTTTTTGCTAATCAGAACAACCTTTGTCTCAATTTCATTATTATTATTATTTTGTATCATTTTCATTCATATATCAAACTGTCATCTTCAATGAAACTTTATTTTACATTTAAAAAATAATTTTGTTTGAAATAAGTGTGTATTAAGACAAACCTGCACAAGAGGTATCTGCCTAGTGTGTGTGTGTGTGTGGGGGGGGGGTGTGTGCCTTGGCCAGAGGACGTTCAAAGGGAGTTCGAAATAAGAATCAATTTTTACTCTTATGGTATTGGATGTTCAAAAATTTATACTGAAGAAAAAACATTTGTTCTTAAGATGGATGGAAAAAAATTGAAGTTGGATGCTGATGCATAGTCAATGAAATTTTTTCTACCCAGAATTTTAATGAACACCTCAGCCGGAAATTCAGTACAAATTTCTTAACATAATAAAACTGCCGATTTCCGTGGGGAACTTTAATGAATGATAAATTTTAAAAGATTAGATTTTTAAAACAAAAAATATAGGCCATGATTTTATTAATTAAATCCTTATTACAGCTTTTTTTTGTTTTGGCTTTTTTACAGTGTAAGAATCTATCATATGAGATTTGTGCTTATTAAGAATTTTAAAAACTTTGATTCATTTTTGTCATGTTCACATTCTTTTTTTCTCAACTTTTCTGCTCCTTCCAGCATCCCCTCTGCAATTTTAATTTGCACAATATCATTTTCTTTTATTGCCTGTTTCAATTTCTGACAAGCTTCCTTCAAAAGTCCATCTGCAGACTTTTTTCTTTTCTTGGGCTTCTACTTTAGCTTTACAAACTCAAGTACATCAATCTTGTCCTTTTGAAGAAATTTTTTACTTTTTCTTCCTTTTATTGCTTCATTATTTCTTCTTTCTCTTTTTCTAGGCGTAACACAGTTTCTTTTAGCTTTTTCTGTTCTCCTAAGTAAGTCTTGTACAACTTATTAACACTAAGTGCTTATTTCAACAATCGCTTAGTAATAGGAACTTCTGCAACATTTTTGTACTTTTTTAGTGCATCCTTAACTAATAACTTTGCATTTAAGCAGCGTTCAGACATTGAACAACTTCTTTTCAGACAAAACCCTGCTAGACACAGAGAAACCTCTTTCTACTTCACCATTTCCATGGGAAAGACACAGGCATGCTTTGGTTAATTTTGAAATAGAAGGATATTTTAAGTCTCCAACAGCTGTTTTTTCATACATAATACTTCACCAAAAATGGTCAATTCTAATTGTAGGTTCTACTGATACGGAATTAACGTCTGCTTGCAAAAGTTGCTATTCATCCCTCACAGTAAGTTCATCGATTTCAGGAATGACAGACTTTTTGCTATTGTGGTGCTCCTCATCCACCTGGTCCTTCGGATTCGCCTAGGCCTTCGGAAAAGTGCTAGCGATCACTAACTTGCGACTGAATGCGAAGCAGTGGCACTCCCAGATATTGCAGATATGCAATTATGCAAAACTTCCGCCCTGCGCAAGTTGCTATAAAAGTCGCGGCAAGTCTGAGCTCATGGCAGTTCGATCTCTCTTGTGGTGGTGTTAACAAGCAGCCTTCCCTGGCAGGATCTGGTGTGGCTGTTTCGGAGTCCTATCAGATGTCATGGATCCATCGACGTCGCTGTGCTAACGAGTCTGCTTTCCTTGCCTTCCAGCTTGATGCCGTGGAGCCATCGTCTTTGCTGTGGATTCGGATCGACCGCTTCTTCCTGCGTCCAGCTTCACGCCATCGATCCGGTATTGCTCGCCGCTTAACCTACCACACCACATCACCTGTAATACTCGTGTTATCCGTTAGAACTTATTGTTTTGTTTCGTTCTGTTATTTGTTAAGTTAGTTTCAAGTTCAATAATTTTGCTGCTTAATAAAGCTGGATTTCGACGAAACCTATGTATTCTTTTAAGGCTAGACAACCTTCGAATCTGGAGTCAAAGAAAAGGGTTTATTAAATCCCTTCACTATCAAAGTGATACTTTCTAAGCTGGAAGATAATGAAATTTGCTTAGCTTGCAGGCTTTTATATACTTTTACACTTGTTAAACAATCAAATAATTCCTCTGAATTTTTCTCAGAACATTTAATCTATCACTTTTTTTCAGTGTGTCGATTAAATTGAGTTCTTTCACCACAATTACCCCTAAAGGATTGCACAAATCTTCAGGGCTAATAAACTGTGTGTCATTTAGATGGCATTTATTAATGCGTCCTAATATTTTTATAAGCAACTTTTCCAGTTCTTCAAAGAGTAAATGAATAGAGCGTTAGAATAGTTCCACAAAAGATGAAAATAACTCTGAACTCTCCTTTATAAAGCTAAACTCAATTTTTATGTCTTTATATTTCAGTGATTTTATGATATGTTTATATATTTTTCAGTGCTCATTAATTTTTTCTCATTTTGAGAAATGAAAACTGAAAAATACTCAAGTGCTGGCCATTGTTCCAGAACTCTTTTAGCTGCAGTTCTAAGAGTCAGCCACCTACTGGAAACATGCTTTATAAAATTGCAATTTTTAATGCTAACTTTTAATTGTGTCTTTTGATAATCTTCCCAAAGAGAAGGAAAACTTCTAAAAATTTATAAACATCACATATTAGCTCGCTGGCAGTCTCACCAAATTCTTGAGTTCCGCTTAAGAAGACATTATGCACTAAATGCAAACTGCATGTTTCAACATCTATCAACCCTTTCACTTCCCCTATGAGCAGGGTTCTAACACTAAAACAGGTGAACAGATAGTAACCAAATTTATTTTATAGACTATACATGAAAAGTGCTTAGGGAATTTTGATTAAAAGCTAGAGTTAAAAATGTTCAAGTTGCTATTAAACATGAAAAAACAGCAAACTTAATACTGGAAATGGGTCATTCAAAATAAACACACAATTTCAACATTTTTTCAGTAGTTTTTGAGCACATTTATAACTAGTTAGGCTCATATTTAGAGCTGATTTCATGCTGCTAACTGCTGCTTAATGGACATTTTCTGAACTTAAAAAAAAAAAAAAAAAAAGAAAAAGAAAATTTGAAACACTTTCAGATTTTAAATATACACTAAAGTGCTATATATTAAAAGATTATCATAATTTATGCATCGTCCCAGTTTTTCTTCTTTATTCCTTTAAGTTGGAAAGTGTGGCATATGGCACACTTTCGGCAAAAATACGGCATGAGTGTGCCGTATTTTTCTTCCTTGTTCCATAAAGCACATCTTTGGAATGAAAATATATCTTAAAATCGCCTACTAAACTATTTTACAATCTTTGCCAAGTATATTCCAATGATACTTCCCCATTTTTAATATTTTTTTGAATGTGCATCATAATCCATGACTGTACCATGTTTGTCTTTCTTGGGTTGATTCCTACCCAATTAATGATTGATTAATGCTCCGAATCTTGCCAAGGTAGAGATAATTAAACACATGCAGTTACCATGACAATTTTTTGAATTTATGTGGCAACCATAATTTAGAATAAAAATGGCGATTTGGAACAACTTGTAAGAACAGCATTCCACCACTTATTTATTTATTTTGGGTTGGCAATTAAAGAACTTTTAATAATTAAGTTGTCTTCAAATTCCTTAACTGGTATGTTTATCGCTACTTAGTTCACTTTAATTTTCATCTAGTTTTTTTTAGAGCATTGAAACTTGTGCATAACTCCTAGAGACCCATGACTGCAAAGCTCACGAAAGTGGGTCAATTTTTTAGGTTGGCGAGAGTAGGAGCATTAAATAAGGATCAACTCTTTCTTGAATCATAAAACACATCTTTGGAATTGAAATCTATATTAAAATCTTAAAGTGTTTTACAATCTTTGCTAAGCTTATTCTAACTATACTTCACCATTCACTGTTTGGAACAGGCATCATAATCCATGAGTGTGACGTGTTTGCCTTTCTTGTTAAATAAAACGCATTTGTGGAACCGAAATCTATCTTAAAATCACCTACTAAACCTGTTTTGCAACCTTCGCCAAGCACAATCCAATTATCCTCTACCATTTTAAATACTGTTTGGAAAGAGTATCATAATCTATGCATGTACCGTATTTTCCTTCCTTGTTCCATAAAACACTTCCTCGGAATTGAAACTTATATTAAAATCGCCTACTAAAATTATTTTACAAACTTTGCCAGGCATTTTCTCTCACTATACTTGTTATATTTATAATAAATTGTTGCTTTTTTTGCCCCAAACTCAGCAATCAATTATCAAAAATTGCAAACCTTGTGTGACTTTGAACATTTTATTAACCCCCCCCCCCCCCCCCCCACACACACACCTAATCTGGAACACATTTGAAAATATCTTCACCATGAGAGTTCATATCTACAAAACCTGTCTACAAGATCCCGTAGACAAAATTCTGAGATTGCATGAAATAGCACACTAGTGTTAAAAAAAAACTAAACACATCTCATGTAGTGTCCATGTGCAAATTTGGAGGTGATCTTCTCATCTTTTCCAGCTGTAGACTGCTGTTTATAGGGGAAGTTTAAATATAAGTGCTGTGTACAGAGTATTTTTGAAAAATATGTGCAATCGGCATATGCAGTTTCTCTCATGGTAATCCCAGAAATAATGTAATTTTAGACTCCCCATGGAGTTTCTTCGATATTTTTAATTTGCTACGGAAATCCGAAAATTAACAAAAAACTCTGATTATTCTGTCTTCAAAATTTATTTACAGAGGCAGGGAGAAAATTTTAATCTTCATCCTTTTTCTAAATGACAATCTTTTACTGAGCATTCCTTAATTGAAGTCTCCAATACTAAATGATTAAAAATTGGCCTTTATTTTGCATATTTTTAAATTAAATTTAGTTATTTAAATTTATTTATGATTTTCTGCAAGTTTTAATTGATTTTTGAAGTTAAGTCTACTTAAAATATGTACATTTAAAATGCGCTTGTGCAGACAGCCATGTTGCAACATGGTATATTACAAGTTTAAAATAGTTGTTTTAGTTGCTACTACAGTATTGTGTATGGTTATCACTCCATACATAAAGTACTTGGACTAATTTTTGTGTGTGTGTGTGAATGTCAAAAGCAAGAGTAAAAAAGTGAAATTGTCCTAAAATTTGGAAACAAATGTTTGAAATGATTTTTTTAAATGAATTTGCACCCCCACACCCCATTTCCCCCCTTATGATGCCATATAAAATTTTGTACTGCGAAAGAATGCTCGTATATTTTAGAAGGTAAACAATTAAACAGATCTATTTTTGTTTTTAACGGTAGTTAAAAAATATATATTATTTCGACTAAAGGAATTTAATGCATAACCTGAAAAATTCTGTTTCATGCCTGTATAAAACTACAAATGAAAGCATAACGAAGCAAGCAAGATAATTTCGTTATAAATATTTAAAAGAGATTTACTTTTTATTTATCAATCTCTAAAAGTAATTTAACTTAAAACAAAAAATGACTTAATGAAAATTCATATTAAATTATTAAAACAGAAAAAAGGCATTAAACCTATGTTTGGAAAAAATTAACTCATCTATCATAGGTATCTTATCAAAATAGATATCTTAAATAAATAAAAAAGTATGCATTTCTTTGTGAAAATAATCTGCAATTATAGATACATTAATAAATGTGTCATTTAAATTTATCTGCTTCTGCCAGTAGTGCACACATGAAAAGAATATTTTAACTTTTTACATTTTAAGTAACATTTTTTATGTGCATATATGTAAAGAGATTTAGTTTAGTAAATTATAAGTCAATTATTAAAAAATACTTTAATGAGGTGTAAAACCAATTTGCAATTTATTGTTCTGATGTCATTATAATAAAAAAAATGAGAAAACATACTTTATATCTAAATACATGCTTAGTGCCGGATATCCGATCAGATACCCGTATCTAGCATCCAAATGAGCTTAGGATATCCGATATCCAGCAACTATCTGTTACATCTCTAGTACACTAGAACCTTGATCCATGGGTGCCCATGGGGGGGGACAAGGTAGGGCACTTGCCCCCCCCCTAGAGATTTAGGTTACTGTCTCATGATGTAAAAAAAATCGCAAAAACAGTACTAAATTTGTTAAAAGTTTGAAATTTGCCCCCCCCCCTAGAAAATTTTTTTGAAGTTTGCCCCCCCCTAGAAAAATTCCTATGGGCGCCCATGCCTCGATCTATCGTTTTTCAAGGGGTGCGTAGTAAAAAACGATGCACGAAGAATGCGGGTTATAGTCAAAATACGAAGAAAACAGTATTTATGAATATACACAATGTATACAGTATACCAAAAATAATATATTTGTTACCAAACTGTAAAACAAATTGAAGTTGTGTAGAAATTAAGGGATAATTATTTTTAAAAAATCAGTAATTTTACACTGGGTTTTTCATTAATCTTTTAATTAAACTAAATTTTCAAGATTTACAATTTTTTTTTTTTTTTTGTCTTTTAATGTGTATTCATGTTTGTACACAATTACAAATACCATTATTGCGTAGGATAAACTGGCACTAGCGTTGGCTCAGTCTCATTGGCATGAATTCTCATCTTCTTCACGATAATTTTCCTTTTTTATGTCACATTTATTCTATTCTTAGGATACCGCACGTTGCTACTTCTAAATCAATGGAAATATAATCACTGCATTTCACGTCATACTCATCCCTGCTAGATGCAAGAACTCTTCACCTATATCATCATCAACCCAAGATATCATACCAGGAAGTAATTAGATTTGTAAGCCATAGATCCACTTGATCATCAATTTCATTTCGGCCAGAAGAAACATTTTACAACGATGAACATGGGAAAGCGAATTTTTGACGAACGATACATGCGGGTTTTGTTAACGTTATTTGAATACAGTTTGTGCAGGGACCATAGAAATAAAACGATCAATACGGGAACGATAGATCGGGGTTTCACTGTATTAAACCAGCTTCACTTGAAGCTAAAGGGCACTTGAACGGTATATTTTCCCAATTTTTACCGATTATCCACGCCCATAGATAGCGATTTTCCTTGAAGATTTTTTTTTTTTTTTGAAGGGGGGTGCTTTTGTGTTATTTTACAGTATATATATATATATTTTTCTAATGGCGGAGACTTACCTTTTAAAGACATTGCCCACTACAAAGGCCGTAATAACGGGTCTCTTTAATATGGAGGCAGCTAATACGTGGACCAGCATTGCATGGAAGGTCGGACGAAATGACACCCAAGCCTGTGCCGGGAATCGAACCGGACCTATGATGAGGTAGAATGGCTCTCTAACCACTACATAACCCGTGTGGCTCTTTATAAATACTGTTTGGAAAGTGTATGAAATCATAATCCATGATTGTACCATACTTGTTTTCCAATTACTTAAAACACTTCTTTGGAACTCAAATCTATATTGAAATTGCCTACAGAAACTGTTTACAATCATTGCAAACGAATGGTATTTAACAGTTAATTGCAGTTTCGCAATTAGAACAATGAAACGATTAAACGCAATTTCACAATTTAGATTGTAACCGCGATTAACGGTTTTCACATTTCGAAATGCATTCGCGATTAACTGCTTTCACAATTCGAATTGTAGTCACGATTAATCGTTTCACTATTCAAATTGTATTCACTATTAATCTCGATTAAGCATTTCAACAATTCGAGTTGTATCAGTAATTAATCGTTTTACTATTCGATTGTATTTACGATGAATCGTTTTCACAATTCAAATTGTATTCACGATCAATCGTTTTCACAATTCGAATTGTATTCACGATTAATCGTTTTACTATTCGATTTATATTCACGATTTATCAAAATTAATAGTTTCAACAATGCTATTCGAATGCTATATGCTGAGTGTTCGAATGAATTTTTTGAAATTGATTGATTCTAATCGATTAATTCGAATAGTTTCATTCATTCATCTTCATCACTATACATAATACATATGTACAACAAGTTATATTATTAAAATAGTAAACCTAAGTTTATTTTGGTTGTAAAAAAAAAAGACCAATCAGCAAAATTTGGAAATTGCATAACTCTGGGTTTGCATAAGTCTAGGTAATACTGTATAAAGAAAGAAGAAATCCACTGCAAAAGAAAGAAAACGACAGATTATTGCAAATCGGCAGAAAAATCTCAGTTGGCTGCGAATGTCTCCATCGGGCCGGGTGAGTAACACTGCGATGTGATAAAATGATTGCAATTGTGATAAAATTATGCAAATTGGGCTTTAAAACATGCAAATGGCGCAAATAATAACGATGGTAGCTGCTTCCCTCTTTGACCTAGATAAAGTTTGGTAATAGTCACCTAAACCTTGCAAAAGTCGCATTTTCAAACAGTTGCTCTTTATCCATTTTTTGCTTAACTAAGTCGCCATAGTTGCCGAAGCTCAAGAACAGTCGTCATTTAGTTAACAGTGGCAACACTATAATATTATCACCATTATTCCAAAAGAAAAAATAAAAAGAGAATCATCACTGGTGGTAAAAAAAGAAATAAAAGGGGACAAAAGTTAAAAATAGTAGGAACAATTGCAATGCAATGAAAAAATAGGAAAATAGGAGTCAATCCTAAAAAAATAGGAAAAACAGGAGTGCTGCAGTCCCTGATAAAGACAACAGTGAAAGTACTCGCTTAAACATTTCTTTCATAACATGATAAATATGGCAATTATTCAAGCTTGTCGTGCCAGTTCCAAAATCCTGTAACATCTTGGCGGACGGTCTTTCTCCTTCTTTAACAAAGGTTGCTCACTCCATTAGTATATCTGCTCTATAAGTACAGGGTGATTCATAATGAATGGGACAAAAAGAAAACACGATTGTGAACGTTGTAATTAATATATTTAGAAAATTCAAATTTACCTCAAAACTACATTTATTCAAGTTTCTACAGGTGTTCAATATGTGCCCCTCCGGTGACACGACAAATGTCTACATGGTAATCAAGCTCCTGCCACAATGATAGCATATCCCCTGTGATGGAGTTCAACACCACAGTTATCCGTTGCTTCAGTTCTCTAAGTCCTGAGGAAGTGGAGGCACAAACACCTTGTCTTTAACGAAACCACAGAGAAAAAAATCACAGGGTTAGATCTGGTAATCTCGGCAGCCAATGAAGACATGTCAAATCCTGTGGCCCAGCACGGCCAATCCAGCGATGGGATATACGCTCGTTCAGGAACTCACGTACAGTGTTATTCCAATGTGGGGGAGCACCATCTTGCTGCAAAATGAAATCAGGAACAGCTTCCTCCAGCTGGGTGAGCAACCACTCAGAGAGCATGTCTTTGAAAATGTCCCCATTAAATAGATTTTTCAGAAAAGAAAAAAGGACCAAAAACACAACTGTTTGATAAAGCGCAGAAAACGTTCATCTTGGAAGAATCAACGCTGATGTTCAAATGTTAGATGGGCCTTTTCCATGCCCCAAAACCTTAAATTATGGCGATTAACTTTGCCACATAAGTGGAACGTGGCTTCATCGGTAAACACCAGTATGTTCTCGAAACCATTCACTTCAAGCTTTTCTTGAAATTTCAAACAGAAATTCTTACACAACGGTTTGTCAGTAGGTTTTAAAGCCTGCACCATCTGATGTCTGTACGGCTTGAATTGGAGACACTTCCGTAAAACACGTCACACCCTTGTCTGAGGGACAGCCAGTTCTGCACCTGCACGTCGCATTGATTATGAGGGACTCCGTAAAAACAAATCATGAATTCTTTCAACCATTTCGGGTTTTGTTTCTTTTCGTCCTGGGTTTTTGTTCTTGCATAAGCAGCCGGTATCCTGGAACTGCTTCACCCACCGGCTTTATGTTATGCCGATGCAGTGGTTCTTTACGAAATTTTGAGTGAAAATGCCTTTACACAACAGTTACCGAGGAGGTTTTGGCATATTCAAAAACGCAGTACACTTTCTCCTGCATGGGCGACATTTTGTTTAACAGTGCCTCTAGCACCGAGTTCGTCATTCGATGATTTATTCCTGTTTCAAAATAAAACTTGTATAATTGTAGTTGCAGAATAAATTTGTTTCGGCTGAATAAATCCATTACGGCAGTCACACTGCGCTATTCTTTTTGGTCCATTCATTATGAATCACCCTGCATTATGCAATTACATTTTTATTATGCAATCAATGTTAACATTTTACTGGGATTTTTCTGGAGTTTCTCAAAATTTCTAGAAATTTTGGACTGGCTCTTAAAGGGAGTGCAGATCTGCATTTGAGTACAGTTCCGTAGTCAGATGTTGTGAGCAGAGGAACATTAGCTCTAATGAGAAGCTGTGTTTTGTTGTACTGTTATATTATAAGCAATGTTTTTTGCTTATTTTTGAATGGTGTTAGAGAATAATTTATTTATTTATGCTGAGGAATAAATGTCCGTTTTCTTTGAGAATTTTCATTGAATTGCCTGTGGAAGGGTTTTGTTTTATTTTGTTAATACTGCATCTGAGAAAGCTTGTGTTAAGCTGTTATAAAACGTGCCATTGCTTATTATTCCTTTAAATTGTGTACAGCAAATTGTTCATCAAAGTTCTAGAATCAATAAAATTCCTGTTCCATCTTGACAAGTGGACTGTTTATTACTAGAACTTTTCCCACATATACTGGATGTTTAATCTATGAGCAAAAAATTTGAGCAGTTTTCTATAACACTATTAATATAGTTTGGTTTTAATCATTTTGTTAATGATTCCAATACGGCTTAATTTTATAATTTATGAAAATTCAATATTACTTTTAATCTTTCATATTCGTCACTTTGCTCCATGCATTAAGATGTTTGTTATTTTCATGTCAATTAAAGCTATACCTGTCAACTTTTTCTCATTTTACTGCTTTACACTAAATTTTTGGCAAAGAGTGATAATAAGAACACCCAAAATAAAACTGATGTTAAGTAGTTAAAACAATAAAAATATAGAAGGAATATACATAAATACAAAAATAAACAGCACAATCGTTTCATGTGGTTCAAAGAAAGGGTCAAACTTTTTTCAGTTGTGAAAAATTTTATCACGCAAAACAGTGCTTTCTCAGTTTCTGCTTGCATGGAACTTTTCACAATTGAAGAAGGGTAGACCCTCTGTTCCACCTGAAATGGTTCATGCTGCTTTTAATATCAATGCTTATGATTTACTATATTCATAAGTTTTTCAAAAATTATTTAAATGGTTATTTCATGCAAAAGTGTTTATGGTCATACCCAAAGGAGCTGGATGATATGAAGGACCAGGATCCACTGCTTCAATTGCTCTTCCGACAATATTCAGTTTTACTGAATTTGATGGATTAAGATTTACTACATCCTCATTAACCTATAAAGAACAATCATAGTATTAGCACAACAAAAATAATTCTGCTAAAAATAGTCAATAAAAATTTCATAAATAAAACAGTGCCAAAATTATCAGATAATCCATCTTTCTGCAGCCTTAGAAATCGAAGAAATGTTATAGGCCATCAATATTATGTTCGACTGATATATTTTTCAGACATGATTAATACTGTATGATTTGCTTCCATACATAAAATGAAAACTGAAGAAAGAAATAATTAAGGAAAAATGTCAAATTTTGCATAATGAAAAGTTATTACATATCTTTACTTTTTACTTTAATTTTAGATACAGTAAAACTCGCTTAAGACGCTCCCGCTTAAGACGCTTTCCCGCTTAAAACGCTTTTTTCCTTCAGTCCCTGGACTTTTCCTATACTCATCAATGTAAAATCTACCTGATAAGACGCTTTTGTTCTGCTTTGTGTCGTCGGTTAAGACGCTGTTCTCGTATTTCTGATGAAGCTTTTTTTTTTTCCTTTTTGAAAGGTATTGCAATCCCCCCGAGGTCAGTCACGGTAACCTAACACTTTAATACTCCTTGATAAGTATCTATTCATCCAACACCCCTCTCCTTAACTCTTACCTATCTCTCCCACACTGCTGTCAGGTTTTACGCCCATCTTTACTCGGGAATACAGAAAGATTGCAATAACGACATAGTCTGAGTTTTCTCTCCCTTAACCGTGAATGTCTTCCGGAGCTAAAAATCCAATTCATTAAAATTTGCTCCACTTGTAAAGTGCCGTAAAAAGTAAAATCAGTTCCATAAATTACATCAGTGCAGCTTGGGATGAAATTAAACCAGATGTAATACAACTCTTTTCGGAATATATAGGCTTTTGATATCGTTGGAGAAAATCTAGCTCTTGATATAGATTTCACGTTTAAGATATGCTTTAAATTTTTATTTAAAGAAATTGGCGCAAGGACATCTGCTTCGGCTTGGGTATGATATAGATATCAAAATTGATGGGGGAGACGGTCCTTGACATCGTTTGATATTCAGGGGATGACGACCTTTAAAGTGTTAAAGCAGGTATGGGCAACCTTTGAAAAGTTGTGGGCCAAACTTGCGAAGTCGCGGGCCAAAATTGCAGGGGGCGAGCCATATAATTGAAGTGGCGGAAAGTGTGAAGTAATATTGAAGTAGTGGTGGGTATAATTGGGATTTATATGGGATACTGAATGGATTATACGGAGTTTTCAAATGTTCCGCGGCCCGGATCAAAAGCCGTGGCCCGCCACGGCTTTTGATCCGGGCCGGCGGTTGCCCATATGTTTGTTAAAATGTAATATTTCAGCCTTCGAAATACGTTTGAGGAATTTGTTTCTATTTAGCTTATAGAACTTCAGATACAGACATTTTAATATTAGTGAGTGGTTCCCAAACTATGGGCCGCAACCCATTGTTGGGTCACGGGAGCAATTTCGGTGGGTCGAAAAGGGTGGGAAAAATTAAACTTTAGTAATTTATATATACAGTAGACTATACTATTTTATATAGCCTATATTGGTTATCGTTATGTAGTAGTGAGTTGCGAAAAAAAAATCTAGTTAAGATTTTTTGAAGAGAAGGCAAAAAAGTTTGTGAACCACTACTCTAGATCAAGATTTTCTCAGTTTTAGTTCGAAATGGCCCCCCTTTTGACGATGGCACCCAGACCTTGCTTACCGTTCCATGCCACCCCTGCTCAGAGCTTAGAATTAAAACAGATAAAATTTGTTCATATCAATCACAGAAAAACATGTTAACAATGATCATAAAAACAAAAACACTGAAGATCAATTTCATTAAATATGGATACTTTAAGTAGCAACGTTTTTTTTAAGACTTGAAATTTGAATTTAATTTATCACTTTTGGTTTTTTCTTCAACCTTCATTTAATCTCGTCAGTTTTAAGCATCTTTTATTTAGACTCTCCAAGAAATAGCTTGAAAATTAGCAAAAATATTTTTCTTCTTATTGTAGCTGTTTCAATGACAAAAATAATGATAGTAAAATTATAAACGAAACCTATATGTAAAACAATTTATTCCTTTTTTTGTGTCGCAAAGAAGTTAACATTTTGGCAGTGACTTGAAAACTGGTGACTCCCATGAACTTTAATTATGTTGGTCCAGAAGTTAAATGATTCATTTTTAAAACATTAAACACTATCAAAAGTACGAATTATCAAACATTTAATAATTTTATCATCTATCAGATTAATGAGAGAACTTAGGATTTGTGTTTCATTCTGTTTTGAGAAGTGTAATAATTATCAATATCTAATAATTATTTATATTGTTAATTTAAAAAGTTGAAGCTGTATTAGTATAATCAGTAATACTAATTATTATTTAGTTTATTTCAAATTTTGGGGTAAAAAACATATTTCTTGTGAATAGTATTTGGTTTATATATAAGGAAAACACAGGAATAATTGGTGTGCACCTGTTCTTCGTACGGAAAAGATAAAATACATGGATCATCCGGATTAATTGTGACTTAACCCTGTCTGGAGAATCAAAATATTCGGATTTTCAAAAAGAACTTAAAAATGATCATATAAGTTCATGTTAAAAAGAAATCTTGCTAAAACATTTAATAATTCACTTAGTGGTGAAATAATTGGAGCAGATAAATAAAACTATTAATTAATGTGAACTTATGCATTTTAAGGGAAGAATTTATATACGTATTCAGGGGCGTAGCCAGAAATTTTTCATGGGGGGGGGGGCGGTTACGACTACGACAACTCATATATATGTATACGTGTGTGTGCTGATGTAGTGAAGAATATACATTTTGTATGGCAAAAAATTCTCATGGGGGGTTATGACCGCCCTAACCCCCCCCCTGGCTACGCCCCTGTACGTATTTAATGAACAATATCTAAATACATATGTACTTACATAGTAATGTAACAGTTTATACATTATCACAATTTAATGCAGTTTAAGTAATCTAAAAAATATTTTCATATGCGACAAAATTATAATTAAAGAATCTAAATAAAACTTGCAAGCAGAGCCTGATTATGACCACCGGGGCCCCGGGCATTCCTGCATTTGGGGGCCCCCATCTATAAAATGTGTTTTATTTTTCATAAAATTTTGATATAAAAAATATATTTCAGAGCGAAATTTGAAATTGTGGGCCCTTTCGAGTCGGGGGTCCTGGGCAAAGTTCCGATTTGCACATGCAATAATAAGGCTCTGCTTGCAAGCTTTGAAGTTGAATAAATTTCATGTGTTTACTTTTGTAAGTACAAAATTGAGGCATGAACCAAAAGCAAAGACACATATAGTAAGAGCAAGCAGGAAGCTGTTTTGGGTCTAATATGGAAACCTTTTATCTGGCTCATAGCAACAATTAGGCAACAAAATAGAGGTTGAGAAAAATTGATTTAAATATTTGCACCAGTCGGCACTGGAAATGGATTCTCTTATTAATATATCCATTTAATTCCAACCCCCCGTATTTGTGTTCTGTCAAGCCTAAATGAGGGGCATCAACCTATAAGGGAGGGGGGGGGGGGCTTGGGCGGTGGACTTTTTATGGGAGTCTAACGCATATTCACATAACATCTGGAGAAAATCACCCAAAACTCTAGACCACTAGATCAACAGCCAAGCGAGGAGAAAGAATTCCGAACCTGTAGATACAGATGTAGGTTTAAATGACATTAAATTATGTAAAGTATCGGTATCGATATCGGCCGATACCATAACTTAAAAGTATCAGTATCGGCTATTTCTGAAAATGAATTTATACGTAAAGTATCGGTATTGGTCATCGGTGAAAATGTGGTATCGGTCGATCCCTACAAATAACGTTGGGCTCGTGTTATTTGTAGATTATGTCACATCTCCCCCTTTTAGAGATTGAGTCGATCTGGAGGTTTTACAACTCTTCCATACCGAGTGACAGTAGTCTGATTATTTTTCTTAGTCGAGCCCAAAGTTTTTGGTGTTTTAGTGTTGTATTGTTTTTTTTTTTTGGGGGGGGGGGGGGGGGATTATGTTTTAATAAATCAAATGCAGTAACTTTTTGTTTTAATTATATTAACTGTCAATTATTTATGGTCTAAGGCTAGTAATTAAATTGGAAGTTAATTTAAGTACCTTTTGTCAGGAGATATAATGGTCTGGGTGACTCTTCTTTTATATGTCAATTGCTTGTTTCTTTAAATTACTACTAATTACCCTTTTTATTTTGAGTTTTTCTAAATAATTACACTTTTTCTTTAAATTAATTCTGGCCTTGTTTTCCCTATCTCCGGAGGTGTAAATTTAATTGTCATGTAACTTCTGCCGATTTTCTGCTAACTATTATGTTTTTTTTTCAATAGCCTAACTCACTTTCTGCAATAATATTTTCCATCTTTTGTTTATGTCCGGTTTTTAATTATTTTTACCCACTTCCGATTTAAATTTTAACTCCAAATTTTACCCAGGGTTCTCTCAGACGATTAGCTATCTCCCACTAAAATTTTAGGAAATTTAATAACGTTTTTAAGGCATTTTGTGATCAACTACCGTAAAAACCGGGAAAACGGCCGCACCGGTGTAAGGGCCACACCAGTAAAAATGTAAACAAGTGTCAAAATATACTCACAGAAGGGCCGCACCGACGTATGAGCCGCAATCGTAAAAATGTAAACAAATGTCAAAATATACCCGCAGAAAGTCCGATCATCGTAATTTATTGAAAATTAATATATACATGCAGCATCCATAATCCGGGAACCTATAATCTGGCACTAGTCTCGTTTTTTTTTTGTTTTTTTCCTACCCAAAGGGATCCGGAATCTCAAAATCCGGAACTTTGAACGCTGATTTTAATTGATGTATGGCTATCTTCATTTTTTTTCTTCTTCAATAGATAGTTTTTCACCGAATATTTTTCTATTTGTTTCGTATTTCGGCCCTAACATGTCTTTGCCGATCACCATTACTGGAGCATATATTTGAATCAATGCATTTTCTAATACCGAGATAAAAACAAAAGTAAATACGGCTTGGTTCGCTTATTACATTTAAATTAATTGCAGTCAAAGGTGCAGTGTAGCTGAATGAAGAATTCAAAGATAATGCAAGTGATTTCATAGAACATTAATATGTATGAGTTTTTAAAACGAGACAGCATGTTTACGCATCATCGTAAACACGTGGCTTCGGCTCCTTCCAGACACATTGCCTTGTTTCTAGACATCCTGTCACCGTGCGAAATCGTCAACTATCGCGGGAAGGAATTCGCCAGCAAGAGGGAAAAGAGGGGGAATTGGTATGTTTCGACGTAATTAAGAAGCTGTGAAGAGACTGAAGAGAGTAAAATTGGGAATAATTCAGCTTGCAAAATAAAACTCTAGGGTACAAACTACGGAGAGATTTAATAAATTCGATTTTATATCTGAGAGTCAACTGATGAATGTGCATGTGTTAATTAACCAATTAAATACCGAAAAGAAAAAGAATCCGAATTAAATACCGAAAAGAAAAGAAGCAAGTCGAATTAACCGATGTATTTAATGTAAATGCAAAAGCTAATTAGATTATATTAATAATTTAATACACTTATTTTAAATTAGTATTTAAATAAATTTCAGTTACTATTTGTGTTATATTTTATGAAAATGTTCCAAAATCAACGATTGTCTCTGCTTTATAGTTTTTAGTTTGAATTAAACACTAAATTACATTTGTTCCAGTGTAGGTTATTATTATTTTTTTTTTTTTTTCCGGTTTATACAGCGATCGTATGCATATTTTAAGACTACTTTTCATTGATAAATAATATACTGGTCAATAGCACGTGATTGACGATGGTTTTAATGGAAATTTTCAACACATCTGTAATTCGGAAAAATCGGTAATCCCGGCACCGCGTCATTGCAGCCGATGCCGGATTATCGGTGCTGCACTGTAATTAAATAAGCAGTACAGTTGGAGGGGAAAAAAATATCAGATGGGCCGCACCCTGAAAAAGTTAACTTTTTTTTTCGTATGAGCCGCGGCCCTTCTCCCGATTTTTACGGTAAGTAATTTTCCCCAATTCAAGATGGCCGCTCTGCCCAACCTAGCCAGCGTTCCTTCTAGGCCAAGATCGTTTCCTTGCCGCCATTTTCTTCTTCTCCTCTCTTCCTTTCCCCCAATCGAATGTTCCAGAACTTCCGCGGCTGAGATAGCGCGCTCTGATCGGTCCCCGGGGACGGCGTCTCTGCGAAGCTCCTCGCGCAAGGAGCAAAAAGCGGGGTATTCTGAGAGCTGACATGGTGCGGTTAGGAGGGTGATTCCCGGACTCCCTTCTCGCCTTTTTGTGGTCCAAGTTCTACGTTTGTCGCCCCATCAATCATTTTTTAGGATGTGAATAGCAGAAATCTTAGTCCAGAGGGCCAGCACAATGACTTGATCACCTTTTTTTTTTGTTTGTGCGTAATCTTCCGGAAGCCTTTCTTCATTTATAACATGTCCTTTTTTAAAAACATATAAAACATTATTTAATACAGTGGATTAATTAGTTAAAATTTTTTTATTTGGGAATACCTTATTCCCCCGTACATGATATATATTTCGGTTACACACATAACCATCTTCAGTCGTTTCTGGATCTCTCACTAATGGCGGCTTCTTTTTATATCTCTTCGTTCTTCTTCTTGAAAGTTCGATGAATGACGTCATCGTTGATGCTGCCATCTGTCGTCATTATTTCTAAGCTCTCACGAATGTAGGCATATATACTATTTTTAAAGTTGGCTATTTTTTTAATATTTTTAAAATCAATGGTAATGGGCTCTTTCAAAGCAAGACGGGCTAGAGAGGTACTTTGTTTCTGGAGGTTAATGTCTTTAAAATGTTCGTTTTTTCGTTCTTTAATTTTCCTTTTTGTAACGCCGATGTAGCAATTTTCTTTATTAGTATCGTTTGACATAAAATTAATTTTATAGATCCCTGCGGTTTCGATGGGGTTGATTGGGTCTTTTTCCGATCTAATGCGCTGAAAGATTGTTTTATTAGGTTTAATTGGAATACGGAAGTTCTTTTTACTGGCGATATTAGAAAGTTTATTGGCTATCCCTCGGCTAAAGGGGATAGCGGTAGTAAAACGTGGTTTATCTTTTTGACGGTTGTCTATAACATTTAATTTACGTTGCCTAGCTTTGAAAACTTTGTCGAAAATTTCTCGAGGGTAGTGGGCGTCTTGACATTGTTTCTTTATGAAAGCAATTTCTTTTTGAAGGAGGTCGTTGTTAGAACACACTTTGAAAGCGCGGTCGATATAGGAACGAATCGCAGCAATTTTATAGTTGAAAGGGGTTTTAGATTTAAAATTTACTATATTAGTATTACAAGTAGGTTTTCGAAAAATGGTGGTCTCAATGAGATTATTGTTTCTGGTTATGTTCACATCTAAGTAATTGAGGCTATTATTGATTTCTTTTTCGTATGTAAATTTAATGTTCGGGTCTATGGCATTAAGTTGATTGATCAAATTATTTTCTTCATTATTGTGGGTGGTAAGGATAGCGAAGATATCGTCGACATAGCGAAGCCAAAGTTTGATGGTATTATTGTGTGTCTGTTTAATCTGTTCTTCAAGGATTCTCATTTTCCAGTCGGCAATTATTCCGGATATGGGGGAGCCCATGGGGACTCCTTTTATTTGTTGGTAGAAGTGATTATTATATTGAAAATATGAATTATTTAAAATTAGATTTATTGCACTAGTTAGGGTGTTAATTATGTCTATATCTTTAAAACTACTTTGAATTTGTTTGTTAATAATTTGGTTCATTTCCTTAATATCTATTGACGGGTATAGATTTATAACATCGAAACTTACCATAATATCGTCTTCATCAAGTTTATAATCGCGGATGTTTTTAATGAAATCGTCGGTGGAAGTTAGAGTGCTGTTAGAGGGGGGTATAATTTCTTGCAGTATATCCTTCATATATTTTTCAAGAGTGTAGGTGGGGCCTTCACATTTGCTCACGATTGGGCGAAGGGAGGGGGGATTTTTATGATCTTTAAATTTAGTGAAAATCCGTGGGGCGAAATTAGCGGTATTGTTATAGTTTGGACCTTTCTGATCCGGCCAGGTACCATTTTTTATTAAAGTTTTTAGTTTATTATTGATTTTCGTGGTGGGGTCTTTGGGAAGATGTAAAACGTTTAGACTATTGATGGTTTGTTCCATTTTTTCATGGTAATCTTTTTTATCTAGAATAACAATCTTTCCTGTCTTGTCAGAGCTTAAGCAAACGATCTTGTTATTTTTCTTTAGGTCGCTGAGGCATTTACGGTCTTCATGATCTTTAACAGTAGTTTTAAGTTTTTTATTCATTTCTTGTTGGGCATGCATACGGATGGCTTGTTTATCTGAGGGGGGTAATGAGATAATGGCGGCCTCAATGCTCGCAACGGTATCATTGATATCTATTTTGTCATCAAGAATGAATTTGGGACCTAGGTTTAGAGTGGCTTTTTGCTGTTGAGTAAGAGTTAAGGAGGATAGATTATTAAAAAAAAAAAAAAAAAAAAGACTTTTAATTATATTTTTAAAAAATCGACCAAAAAAATTATTTTCCGAATTATAATCTCCCGAGGTTTTACAAGTTGTATATTGTTATGAATAAGACGTATGCAAAAGCTGAAGGGGTTGTGACAATTTCTAGGCATTGCACTGAAATATCTGCGTTTTTGACAAAAATATGTAGAAAGCAAAAATGATATTTTCAGTTTGATTGAAAAATATACTGTATCATTCGCAGCTCTTCTCTAGTACAACCGCAATCGTATACATTATCCAGGACCCACCTCCTTGATCTGCCTGCGATCCGAGTCCTGCCCGCGCCAGCCCAAGCATCGAATTATTCGAGCAAAATTTCCAGTGAAATTCTTAAAATCAGATCGTGACATATGGCCAAAGTATGTTGAATCAGGTTCCATTAGCAGCGAGATATGTTCTTTGTGACAAACACTTGGGTGTAAGTTGCCATCAACAAATTTTTCTATGTATCTGGTTTTGTTCTTCCTCCTATCAAAACACAATCCAAAGAAATTTTTAAATCCTTCTTCCGTTTCTTTCACTGCGAGTCATCTCAGCTTTCCTCTAACTTTATATGGGTCGAGAATCAGTTGAGAAGGTTTCTCTAAATCTGCATTCCTTCCGCTTTCTATATTGTGAAATAAAGTTCATACCAGAGTTGCTGCTGCCTAGTCTGTAATAACTTTGTGTCACAGACTTGTGAAAGCACTGAGATTTTTATTCTAACTCGGTCATTTGTGAACGCGTCTTCCAAAGTGGCAGTAGATTGGCATTCAGCATTTTCTTCAGTCTTTTGTACTTCTCTTTCGTTATTTTCACTCTCTAAATCAATGACTAAAGTTAGAGACTGGATATTGGAACTTCCACCTCTTTCTCCACCAATCTCTAAATTTCTCTTTCCAACCTTTCAACTTTTCTCTCGTTCTCCATAACTTTTCTTCTTTACAATTCCATCGATTGTCACATACCTAGCTCCCCTCTGTTTTGAAAATGACTCCCGTTCTGTGGGAGGTATGTGAGGCTCTGGGCCACACTTACTCCGGGAAAAGTCAGTACATTTGCAGCGATATTTAATAGCTCAGTAAAAGAGAGTTTTTCCCACTTTCTTCATAAACAATTCCTTATGTCTGTCTCTAACGTACGATTTATTTAGCTGCTGAACTTGCTCATGACCTTTTTTTTCTATCTCTTGAATTCCTTGGATTGACACACTAAGGATACTGACCTTGATCCAAATTTCCTGATCAAGGAAATTGTTTGTTGAAAAAGGTAGTTTGATTGCCACAACTAAGGTTATTTCTCCTTCCGGTGGATCCTGCCCTTTATTCAGAAATTTTTCTTCTTAAGCACAAAATAGTAATATAGAAGTTCGAGTATGTCTTCTCGGGTTGGTAACTTGGTACATGGGAATTCTTTCGATATTCCCAGAACACCAAATTTTGTTCTATGTCCTGTTGCAGATAGTTTCACCCTGTTCAGAATCATATCACAGCAAGGGTACCACCTTTTATCTTTTTTGTGAGTACACTGAAAGAACCATCAATCTGAAACGTTAGACTAAATGCCTATTTCAACGAAATATCTCATGCCTGGTTTAACTGAACGCATGTGCATTGCTATAACTCGGCAGGCAAACCGGCGCTAGTTGTCTAGAGCAGGCCCGTCGCTAGTGGGTGTGCAGGTTGTTCACCGCACAAAGGCGCCAAGGAAAGGGGGTGGTAAGGTAAGACTAATTATATATCTTTAGAGTAAAATTAGGGAAGGGGGGGGGGGGAACGGGAGTCTATGATGAAAAATACAAATCTGGGATTGGACATGGACCCAAAAGGGGTGCAAATAGAGATATTCATTTTACATTTGTTTGTAATCGAAGTTGCCTGGTACGTAAATGAGTGCTCATATAGAAAAGTAGATCGTGCCTCCTTCCTTAGGTGTTTATCTAAAGTAATTTTTTTTTTTTTTCGTATATTGAAGTTTGTATTGTTTTAGTACTAGGACAGTCTGTAGTATTTTACAGCCTGATAAGAGCATTCCCTTCATAGAAACTCTCGTACAGGCATTCTTGCATGGGGGAGGGGTCTCAAAATTTGAAATGCTTTATTAACCTAACAGGAAAGTAACATGAGTTGGCTTTCAAATGTTAATTTTTCTAAAAAACATTTACAACCTACTTCATTTGTATTATACATTAATTGAAATCTGAAGTATCGGATCCAAGGGAGGACGATCTCTCTTCCCTTGAGCACCAGGGTTGGCAAAGCGGACCCAGCCCAGAAAAACCCACACGGGTTTTTCTGGGTGGGTCCACCAACAAAAACCCGCTTGGGTTTTTGTTCAAACTGGGTTTTTGCTTAAAATCATTTCTGAGTCTGCAAATCCCACCTACAGTATTTAGAAATACACTTTACCTTTTAAGCGCAAAACCTAGATGGTTTCTCTTATCAAAATTACATAAAAATAAGTCATATCTGTGGTAATCAGATGGTTTACCACAAAATATTTATTTTCTAAAATTAATTTCATTAACTGAAAATTTTGGAACTTCTAGACAGTATAACACAGTGTTTTTGACAGAGGTAAAGTCATGATCCTTCACAGAAAACAAGCATTCTTTCTACTTTGAAAGAATTAAAAAATATTATTAATCATATTTCAATTACTTGTATTCATTATTGATTAAGAAATATGTAATTATATATAACTAATAATATTTTCACTTTAAGAAATATAAAGAAAAAACCCCTGAAATTTTCAGTTTGACAACATCACACACACTACTTTTTGCTATTAAACTGTTTTTATTATTCTTTTACTTATTTAATTTTTTTTAAAGCAAATATGCAGTGATTATTATAAATATGTTTTGATGCCACATTATAATGAACATTTTCCTGTATCCACTTTTAGAAACTGTAAAATAAATAATGAAAATAAACTGTTGATAATCTTCTAGTAAAAAACTATGCAAAATTTGACATGTGTGATTAATGTCTAATGATAATCCCAATTAAAGTTAAATGACAACAACTAAAAATGTAGAATGAAAAATATATTTCAAATTAATTATAATTGATCTATTTTACAGTTTACCAATCAAAATCACATTAACTTTGATTTTCGTGGTAATACTTGTAAATCTCTACTAATTTTTCACACTGCTCTGATTCTAGTCTGTTCCGCAACTTAGGCCATATGAATCCAAATGTAGAGAAAATTCTCTCAATGGAAGCAGAGCTAGATGGAACAAAATGCAGAGACTGAAAAAAACTACAAAAATCAGAATCTAACTTGTTGTTCTTCTGTACCTTTTCTCTAAGAATTTCCCACCATTTTGAAGCTGAAAATTGTGACACAATTATTTTCAGAGAAAAGTGATTTAGGAAAATAGTCTATGTCTTTAATTTTAAAAGCCATTATTGCAGGTAACCACTCTGGATGATACTGTATTATCCATGCTTCAGCTTTTTCCTCTGAATTAAGCTTTTCCCCTCCATACTTTGCATCCATTATATTAGCTAAAAAATGCTCAGGCCTCATAATCTGTTTATACCGCTTCACTATAACTTCCTTGTGCTGTTTCAATTCTTCCGATTCCATTAAATTTTTCCATATTTCTACAGAATGTGACAGTGTGGTTGTATCCTTTTGCAGTTCATCAAGAGCTGAAGATAAAATTATGAGCTGCTTGTTTAAATTCAAACACTCCTTGTAAATTGACACATTATCCAATATTTTTGCAATTCACGTCTCAAATTCATGTTGGTGCTGAGATGCGATTGTTACATATTTATGATAATTGTCCAAAAAGCTCGAAATGCACATTTTGTGTGAATTCCAACATGTATTGTTAGGTATTTGGGGCATCAAGCAATCATAATCTTTGAGCCATCCATGAGGTTGATGATGATTCCTGAAATACTTTTGAACCTTAACAACTTGGTTCAAAATGCTAGTAGGCAAAATTTCTTTTGCCACTAGATTTTTAAAATGTGCAGAACATCCAAACATCAGCACATTAGGATGGTGTTCCTTAACAAGAGCTCTCAATTTTTCCATTTTGTACTCATTATCACTCACATAGCAAAATTATCTTTCCCAAACATTGATTTGCATTCTTCTATTGATTTTAATGCAATTTCTGCACAGTATTCAGTGTCTTTTTTTTTTTTTTTTTTTTTTTTTAGACCCCGCATCTGTAATATTTAACAGGTATGTATCCTTACCTATATGCAGGCTGGAACCGATGATCAGGTCATTTCTTATACTAGACCATCCATCTTGAATTAAAGTGATGGTAGCTCAAACCATTTCATTTTTCATTTTTTGCTCTATTTTTCCAGATGCTTTGTTTAATAGAGCCCCTCCTAATTGTTTGCGATTGGGCAAAGAGTACCCTGGTCTCAATGAAGCAATCATATCAATAAACTGGGGGCTTTCTACAACACTAAATGGAATATTTGCAGAGTAGAAAAATACTGCAATTTTCCTGTCAATAATGCTTTGTTCTTCTTTAGCAGTTTTCACGACAAAATGGGACATGGAATCTTGAATACTTCGTTTTTGTTTTTTCTGATCTGGATTCACACAACCAGTAATATCATCAGCATCAACAGAATCATTTTCAGTGGCAGATCTATTTTGATCAGCAACAGAGCTGTTATCTGTATTTTGAACTCCATTCTGCCTTTCTCTGGCGTTGCACCTTTTCAAGTGATTTCTCACTCTTTCAATTTTTCTTGATACCATCTCTTTGCAACATTTACACATTACTTATGTGTCATTCTCCAAATTAACAACTTCAGACCATTCAATTGCTATTTTCCTTCTTCCACCATGATTTAACATTTTGAATGTAAAAAGTAATTACACAAGCTTAAATCACAAATTAATCAAAGCATAAAATGTATACTTGTAATGCAGTTTTCTTTGTCACATATTTGCATTATTGTTCTTAGTAAAGATTTTTATATGAAAAAATTCAATTAATTAATGCTCATGCATATGTAAACAGATACATTGCATAAATATACAAACATACAAAAAATAACATAAACCCAGAAAAACCCGGGTGGGTTGGGTTTTTGTACAAAAACCCGGGTTTTTGCCAACCCTGTTGAGCACATTTAAAAATTTGTGGAGTTGCTGGGGAGTTTAACCCACTTTTGAACCAGTTTTATTTTGTCTGCTCTCATCATTGAAAATATACAATGTAGAAAGCTCTCCTTCTGTGACCAGCATTGCTTCCTGGCGTGGGCCATTGAATGCTCCGCCAGAACCCAGACCCAGCAATTGCGAAATCGTTGACAGCATTCAAAGACTCAAACTGGGAAGAAACACTGGTCAAAGAAGGAGAGCCTTCTCCATTGCATCTTTTCAGTGTTGAGAACAGACAGAATAAACCTGGATTCAAGATTGAAAATGAATTGGGAGGAATGACCAAACAGTGGAAAAATTCTTTGTGATACTTATCTCTCCCTTCTTCAAGCATTTCTGAATCCAGTACTGATCAGAAGTTTAACAAATCGAGCCATATTTAAATAACTTTTGATTCAGGTAGTATTTTACATTACATATTCAAACAGTGCTGCAACACCCCCCCTACCACCACCACCACCACCACCACCAAAAAAATAAAAAAAATCCTAAAGGGTAACATTTTGCATAGGTAAAACAAGCTTTTGTTAAAATTTGACCAAACTAAAACTAATTATATTGCTTTAGGGTAAAATTAGGGGGGGGGGGTGTCCCGAGTCCATGATGACAAATACAAATCTGGGAATTCACAATGACCCAAAAGGGGTTCAAAGAGAGCTACATTTTATATTTGTTTCTAATCTAAGTTGCCTGGTACATAAATGAGTGCTCATGTAGAAAAGTAGATTGTGCCCCCTTCCTTAGGTGTTTATCTAAAGTATTTTTTTTTGTTTGTTTGTTTGTTCTACATTGAAGTTTGTATTGTTTTAGTACTAGGACAGTCTGTAGTATTTTAGAGCCTGATAAGAGCATTCCCCTCATAGAAACACTAGTACAGGCATTCTTGCATGGGGGGGGGGGGGGTCTCAAAATTTGAAACACTTTACCAACCTAACAGAAAAGTAACATGAACTGGCGTTCAAATGTTAATTATTTTCTAAAATACATAAATAAAATCTACTTTATTATACATTAATTGAAATCCGAAGTATCCAAGGGAGGGCGATCTCTCTTCTCGTGAGCACATTAAAAAATTTGCGGAGTTGCTGGGGAGTTTAACCTACTTTTAAATCCAGTTTTATTCTGTCTGCTCTCATCATTGAAAAGATGCAATGGAGAAAGCTCTCCTTCGGTGACCAGTATTGCTTCCTGGCATGGGTCATTGAATGCTCTGCTGGAACCCAGACCCAGCAATTGCAAAACCATTGACAGCATTCAAAGACTCATGCTCGGAAGCAACACTGGTCACAGAAGGAGAGCCTTCTCCATTGCATTGTTTCAATGATAAGAGCAGGCACAATAAACCTGGATTCAAGATTGAAAATGAATTGAGGGGGATGACCCAACAGTGGAAAAATTCTTTCTGATACTTATCTCTCCCTCCTTCAAGCATTTCTGAATCCCCCACTGATCAGCAATTTAACAAGTCGAGTCATATTTAAGTAACTTGATTCAAGTAGCATTTTACATTACATATTCAAACTGTGCTGCAACCCCCCCCCCCAAAAAAAAAAATCCTAAAGGGTAACCTTTCGTTTTATTATGCCTTTTGCATAGGCAAAATACGCTTTTTTTCAAAAATTAAACCAAAGTAAAACTAATTACATTGCTTTAAGGTAAAATTTTGCTTTAATGTACAACTTGCTTAGGTCAAATAAGCTTTTTCATTAAAAATTAGCCCCTTCCGCACAAAATTTTTTTATATTCGCGACTGTACTCAAAATTAATGTAATTACTATTAACTTTAATTTACTTTTCTCCAATCGTATATAGAGTAGAAAATTATTTTTGTTCTTTTTACAACTACACAAAAGAAGTAAAAGGTGGATATAATTGTAAAATAAAATAATTAATTTTGTTGACATTTGAATATTTCATTTTAATAACACTTTTTATATTTTTGAAACAAAACCTTTGTATTCAACACTAATTACGAATTCTGTAGTGTGAACTATGGCAAGGAAAGGGTTAAATTGACAGTTTCTGTCGCCTTAAACAAAGGAATTGTTGCTATAGGTGATTGACCAAGATAATTCGAAGGATAATTATTATTATTATTATATATATTCGTCATAAATAATCTTGTTAATTCAACAATTTTATGCGATATATTAGAATTCAACAATTTTATTCAATAATATATGTTGAAACTTATATCACAAATAAACATGCCTGATTGGGGTGAACAAGAAATCTTAAAATATTAGCGGCCTTTGGCGACCAGTTTTGGCTTTTGATGGCCGCTTCGCGATGGACATTTTTAATGTAGTTAACAATATAATTCATAGCTGTCGCCACGCAACAATCTGTTGCTCTTTTTCCCTCATCCATCTATGCAAGAGATTATGTTCCGTGATTTTATTTCTAAGAATCAAGGAATGAATCGTTTGCTTTGCTTGTGCTTACTTTCTCAAGGCATGATATCTCGCTAGATATTTAGAATAGTTGTGCAAATAGGAAGTAGCTGCACGTTTGAAAAGTCTAATTTTTTAGAGATCTTTCGAACTATACAAAAAATTTTTGCTTTTAGTTAGAAATAAAAATGTCGTTTTTATTAAAATTTCAACATGGTCACCACATGCAATGGGAGCAATGGGTCGATCCCGGAAGCATTACAGACAACGGCTTTTATTATTTAGATTGCAAAGACTTACATTTAAAATTAATTGATGATACAGATGGAAATCTCTTTTCGAGAAACTAATATCATTAAAATATTTTTGGATAAGAATATGAGGCAAAGGACGTACTAAATTTTATTTACAATAATAATTTAATTGACACATTTCCAAATACACACTTCCAATACACATTTCCAATCTCATTATGAATATATTTATCACTTCTGGTTACAATCAGTTATGCAGAAAGAAGTTTTTCCAAACTAAAAATTATAAAAAATTATTTACGATCATCAATGAGCCAAGAACAGTTGCCAAATTTATCAATCATTTCAATAGAATATCAAGAATTAGATAAAGTAGACTAAGTAATATAACTGAAAGGTTTGCTAGTGCAAAAGCTAGAGAAATTTCACTATAAATGATACTAGTGGTTCCTTTTAAAAAAATATGTAACGAAACTGCTTATTCCAAGCAATACCAGCCATAATTATCAAATAATTAAATTTTTTGTTGTAATTTTAAATTCTTATGGAGAAATATTTTTTCTGTGAATATTTTTTCTGACATATTACAAATTTTAGATATTCAGGCAAAATTTTAGTACTCTTTTAAGGATATTAATTTTTTAAAAGACTTTTAGGCATTATAATGGGACTTTCGTGGTTTTCTTTGTTCAAACTGTTTTATAATTTTTGAAAGATTTAATTCAACAATAGACCTATAACACTTTTTCCTCAACATTAAACGAATTTTATTTCATTTTTATTATTGACAGAGCCACAATTTTTAAAAATACATATTTTTATTTTGTACCATGCTTTTAAACATTTTATTAATGCATTGTCAGGCCTTTGAAAACATTTTCAACAGTGTGCAAATTTTTAAATTCTGTAGTAGAAAAGTGTTTTTTTTTTCCCTTTTTCGAAATATTTTACATTCAAAACAAAACTCAGAATTTAATTTAATAAAATATCTAAGCCATGCTCTTTTTACTTTTTTGTTCCATTTTCCCATATTGCTGCAATAAGATACTGCACTTTCCATTTGAGTAGTCAGTGTGAAAGTTGAATTAATCAGCCCTTTGAAACGTTTGACTTTTTGTTAAAGCATCTACTGTTCTTGAAATTAAATTAATAACCAACTGCCATTCTGCTATGCTGAAATCGGTCACTTGAATTTCAAACCCATCTTACGTAAATCTGGATAAACAAAAGAAGCTTCAATAATCTATGCTTCCAAATAATATGGACAATTTTTGAAATTATTAACTATGTTAAAACTTGTTGTTTGTAGTTTTCCTTGTATTATATTGTTTTATTTATAAACAAATAGTGCACATATAAAATTAAAATATTTTTATGCTTTTTATTTAGATTTAAGGATTTCTCATGTCTTTTGGGAGGGCTGAAACCCCCAAGGCCAGGGGTCGGCAACCTGCAGTTCTTTTGATGTAAAGTTGCGGCTCTCCAGTTCTATACGAAAAAATTAATAATTTACTATCAAAGCCTTTTAATAATAAAAAAATATATTTTTAAGTACCTAGTTTATCAATAGCTTCTATCTTCATAATCATTAATTACAAATTGCTATGCTTAAGATGACTGCAATGAGATAAATTTTAAGTAATGTTTTGTTCTTAGAGATGAGACTCAGTGACCATGTTTATCTTTCAGCCAATTGCATTCCATTTCAGTCTCACCTAAACAGCCACCGTCTAGGACTTTATAGACATGTTGTCAGTCAGTCATCCTCGGACAGTGCAGTCGACGTTACGTTGCATGTGTGTTAATTTAATCACTTGCAGTTTTTGCATGTCTATTTGCTTGCTGTTTCAAGAAGAATACGATTCAGGAGGGATTTCCTATTTTAGATTTGAAAATAATAATTGAGTTTTTGACAAATGCACAACTTGAGAGAAATATAGAAATTCATATTTATACATCGCCTAATTCATATTCTATGATAAATAATTTTTAATATACAAAACCAACGTAGGAAATTTATCTCTTACTCGAATACTTTTGTTAGAGGTGTACCTACAACAGTGTTTTTTGTTTCACTGACTTTATGAACACGTATACTGCATGTACTGGGTCAGTCTTCGGCAGTGCCGGGCAACCCTACGGTCCAAAGCAATGCCGTGTATTCTCTACTGAATACTAATACGGTATCGTAAAATCATAATTTTGTTTCAAAAACTGAATATTTATAGGGGCGCCACCTCTCGAGACTCTGTTTATGACACTTTCTAACTAAATAAGCTTACGGAATAGTAAAATCAGGGTGTCTACCAAATTTCTGAAAGTTAATTTCCTGACTTTTGTGAGGTCCCGGGAAAAAAGTTCCTGACCAATCCATTTTACTTTGGGAAATTGCACAATGCCCTCTCCCTTGTCTTTATATTTGCATATTTTGTACAACTTCTTGCAATCAATTTCAACTGAAGTATACAGGATTAAGCCTTCATCAATTGAGAAAGAGAAGTAGTTGCAATTTCTGATAAAATTAACTAGCTGTTCTTGGAAATACGGTCATAAGCCATAAGTTACCAAGTAAGTTAATTTGTCTTTTATCCTCCATATACAGACACATCGCTAATAGCCTAAATTTCCTTGATGTCAAAGCAATTAGAACCACCCCAAACAATATCAAAACTACAGTCTATCGAAAACCCACCAATAATAATAAAATTGTCAATTACTCTTCAAAAACTACCTACAACTACAAAATATCAATCCTACTAAAAGCATATAAAACAATACCTTATTGCTGGTCATGTACGGGGGAATAAGGTATTCCCAAATAAAAAATTTTAACTTATCAATCCTACGTTCACATGTCAATAAAGCCCTAGAAATATGCTCCAACCAGAAATTACTAAAGGATGAAATATAATTTATACAGAAACTTGCACGCGAAGCTAATTATCCCAGCAATATTATCCCCCGCCTAATCAGAAATAGAAGAAAGAAACTCAACATCATCAACGACGCACAGAAAGAAAAATCCACCTTTACCCATCCGATTCCCTACTGCTGCGGCCTGGCTGTAAAAATATCCAACCGTGCCAGTAAAATGAACCTTCGTATCCCTATTAAACCCAAGAGCAATAAGAATCCGGTCAGATAAAGACAAAATAAACCCTCTAGAAACTGCAGGCATTTACAAAATAAATTTCACTTATAGAGATTCCAACCTTCCCGGATACTACATTGGTGTTACAAAAAGAAAAATTAAAGATTGAATTAAAGAACACATAAACGATATAAAATACAATAGACAAAGTACCACCCTTTCCCGCCTAGCCTTAAAAGAAAATATAGATATAGATTTCATAAATGTCAAGAAAATAGCTAATTACAATAATCACAGTTATGGCTTAAGAAGGGAAGCGTTGGAAATAATGACCCAAGAGGGAGCTGTTAACGACATGGCGCATGCGCAGATAGAGCAATCATGGCAAGCCTTGATGAAGAAGTCGTGAACGAGCCAGACGGGCTCAGTTCTGAGGATGACAGTGGGCTGAACTGTCGAAAGCGCTCAAATGGTGCGTGTTTTTAGAATTTTACGGAATTTTTAAGGCTTTTAATGTTTTTAATTATTTAACTAAGGTATTTCCGTGTTTGAATTTTAACTAAACAAATTTATTTCATTAAAGTTTTATATAAATAGCATCTTGATTAAAATTTATTTTAAATGACTTCAATTTCAATGTTCACACTGTAATAACAGTTTGAGTACTCGGTCTTTTGAGTTGAATTACCCCTAAAAATGTCTTATTTTAATTTACAGTCAAATTAAACAAATTGCATTAAAAAAAGAAGAAGAATTTAAAATAAAATCAGCGATTTTCTTTCTTTTCCCCCCCCCATTTAGCCATGTAAAATCAGTCTAATCCAAATCTATATGCTTTCAAAATCACAGAATCAGTGTGATGTAATAGCTTTTAAGTTTGCATACAAACATTCAGATGCATTAAAAGAATTAAGAAATTTAAATTAAAAAATTTCAATACATTTACTTGGTAGCTAATTGATTTTAGTGATATAAATACAAGGATACTTAAGGGTGCCCACAAGGATACTTAAGGGGATTCATTTACCAAAAGGATGCAAAAATATTTTCAGCAATAATTATAATTTTTAAGTAGAATCCAAGTAATTGTTTTTAAAAAAATGTGGAAAATAATCAAAACACTGAATTGAAAAGGGAATGGAGGAAGGGAAAAAAATTACTTTTGTATCCAACAACTTTTTTTTTTTTTTTTGAGGAGAAAAGGTGGATAACTGATATACTTTTCTCAAGTTTTGAAGACACATACTTGCCAACTTTCGAAATTTCCCGAGGTGTAAAATAACATGCAATTGACATATTGAACTATTGTCAGTTCAATATACAACTATTAGACAGACATCATTTTTGATAATTTCTGCTAAATAACACGCAAATGACATTTTAAATGAATTTAATAACTAGCATACAAACAGTATTTTAATGTTTTTCCATGAAATAAACAAAGACTTTTAAGTTTTGTCTACTTGCATAGTTTAAATAGTATAAAATATTAACATTTACAAAACGCACACTTAATATATATTTTTTAAATAAAAAAAAATCACACTGGACACAAATTATTAGTATTATTTTAATTATTATTATTTATTTTAAACACAGTAGGGAAAGGAAAAAAAAGCAATTGTGCAATACATAAAAAGTACTCTAAAATTACACCTGAAAAGGAAGAATTAAACAAAGACATAAACATGCCAAGTCATTTGCTTTTACAAATATTTTATTTTTCCGAATCAAAACAGCCTTTGTTTCAATTTCATTATCATTACTATCATTTTGTACAGTTTTCGTTCACATTTCAATCGGGGATCTTCAATGAAATTTTTTCTTTACTATTTTACATTTTAAAAAGTGGTCAAAAAATAATTTAAATTTGAAATAAGAATCAATTTTATTCTTATTTCAAATTTAAATAAGAGATGGGGGTGGCAATTCAGTAATTTTAAAATAAACAAAACCGCGGAATTCTGCGGGAAAAGCTCATTAATAAAACAAAGGTTTGTCCCGGGCGACATGATCTCTAGTTGCAGTGTGCATTATGCTATATGCATAATGTTTGGAAATAATCTGTAGCAGGAATGGCAGTTTAGCTAAGCCATGCCGGGTGGGGGATTGCAAGTGCGTGAAATAGTTAAAAAAAAAGGGGGGGGGGGGTGATAGCATTTCCTATTGTGCGCAGCGCCAACGGATTTTCTAAAGAGCCATGAAGTCTTAGTAATTATTGTTGTGTAATATTCGTAATTACATAATTATAAAACAACTTCTGACACTTCAGGGATTAGAAAGAATTTGACCCTCTTGCACAAATTTTTTATTTCCAGATCGAAGCATTCAAAAATTGTCTCAATGGCCCTGCCACCGCGCATTTTCGCACTGTCGATTGGGCTTTTGCTGAGCGCATAGTACAGTGAAATTGAACATCCCAGGGGTGCGTGCAGTCGACAAAAAGCTTGCATTCTCGCAATCATCGACAATTCCATTTTTGTGGAGCGGCCACAAAACAGTCACAAATTTTGTATTGACAGTTTCAACCCATAGAGAAGGAATATAGGTGGAGGGAGCAATTGTAACCCTAAACTGAAGCGTGCACACGAGTCACGTGACTTGTGGTCAAACGGGGTGGAATTTCTCCATTTCCTTTGCTGTTCTCTGTAGCTTTGTGTGAGGTTGATGGTTCTAATCCAAAAAAATTGTGCATTATTGCTCTCATATGGATGCAATGAAAAATTCTTGAAAGGAGGACAACTGGCATTTCACAGGAAAGCTATGTTTTGCAATTTTAGCCGTTTAAAATGTATGAATGTTCTTTAAAACACTAGCCCCAAAGCAGAATGTTTTGCAATGTTCTGCAACGCTCTCTCAACTAGCCAAAAATGTTCTGCAGGAAATATACCTTAATATACAGAGGGCTATTATGTTAGGATATTAGTAAGCGTAACCTATATCTAAAATATTAAATGAAATTAGAGAAACTTTGTGTAATTATCAAAGTAACAAGGAAATGAAACATTAACCGAACAGATATATATATGTAGAGAAAATATTTCGAACTAAAGCTTAAAATTCCCGGTAGCCAGTCGCCAGGTGGCGATTAAACTTAAAAAACTGGCGATTTACGACTTTCTGACTACTGGCCAGACGAATTCTATCGTTTGTTAACTCAGGTTTCACACTAGACTGAGGGATTGCGCGATTCTTGCAATGCCACACAGAATCCCCCTCAAAACAAACAAACAAAAAAAAAAAGTAGCGGGCTTTTCCTGTGTGCTGGGTTGTTCAATTTTGATGAAGCAGCTAAATATTTAATGGGATAAAGAATCAAATATTATTAAATTCTATTGTTATCAAAATCATTTGTGTATTATATTGCTAATTTTGATATTTATAATCTGCTGAGCTCATTCTAGGCGAGGTCAGTGGTGCGCCGCGCCCCGATGCCCTTTAAAAAAAAAATTCGTTAGCGCCCCGATGATGAAAAACTAGACACCCTCTTTTGCCAGGGAAGTTCTTTTTAATCTCTAAGAAAGTTTCTTTAGCCCTTTTATTTGTTTAACTGTTATTTGTTTGCTTACACCTAATGTGTTAATGATACTTGTCAAATGAAAAGGAGGAATTTGCACAACTGCTATGGTAATAGAACTCTCCCGCCCTCTTTCCCTCTCCCGGAAGCACTCGGGAGGCCCAGTCCAGGTAGTAGTGGACCTTGATGAGAAGGGGGATGGAAATCAACTGTGTAAAAACTAATTCATCTATAATTTTTTTATTAATGGACCGATTTGTTTGAAAATTTAGGGATCACTTTTAAATGCAAAAATTGATTCAGAGTCTAAATTTTAGAAAGACATCTTAATTTGTTCAAAAGTTAGAAATTTATTGTCAAAACATAATTTCTTTCCCTTTTCTTACTTTGTGGCTTGGAATTACAGAATGCTTTGTGGTTTTCTTAGTGAGCTAGACGGGGAGGCAAATGTTCTTATCTCCTTTCCGGCTATTTCAATATTACCACTTAAATAGATGACCAGCTGATTGTTAATATCAACGGAATATTTATTGTGGCTGCATGATAATCCTGAAAATTTTTTTAGCTATTGTTGTCCATTAAAAAATAATTAAGAACTGGAATTTGTAGTGGGATAAATATTGAATAACTGGAATAGATATTTATACCATTATAGGGTTATTTTGAACAGAAGAGTTATTAATATTTTTATGGATTAACTATAATATTTTAATTGTTTGAACTTTGCAAAATAGAGAATGAAAAAAAAAGTAAAATAATTTTCTCAATAAAAAGACTTTTGTTCCTTAAGACTTCTGGGTGTTTCATATTTAAAATCTTTTCTCTTCCTTTATAATCTTACCCCCCCCCCTCCCTACAACCAAATGCTCAGAAGTCTGGTGCACTTAAGTACACAAGCAGTGTAACAGACCCTGAGTCGTTTCTTTGGTGAAGATGGGCCTGGAAAGTTGATATGTGTTTGCACTGCTGACATATTATATACAGCTTTCTTTCCATCTTTTTCTGGGGAGTTAAATGAGTATGGAGAAAAAGAACTTGCAGAATTCTGTACAGTTTTTAATAAAATATATTGAATTTTTCGATTTTTCAGAAGAGATAATTAGAAAATATAATCGGGCCAATAATTTAAATTTATCATACGCTATCGATGTTAATTTTTATATAAGTAAGGCTAAATATTCTTAATTGCAACAAAAACCATAAAACATTCAAATGTTGCATTCGCAAAATGTCGCAATTCTCAAGATTTTCAGACCGATGTTCCAAAATCGCGTAAATTTTTGGACCCGTTTATAGCAGTTTTGCATTTCTAAATGCATCCATAATTACTTAAAGCATAGTATTATCTATAATAATTATGAATAAACTGTAATAGGAAGACCAGTTTAACAAAACAATCGTTCACAGCATAAACTTGCAAGAGCGCGAAACATCCGGAGCATCGTTACTAACTGCTTTTGCTACGGAGGTAAAATCTGAAATTATGAATATTTATTAAATAATTTGCAACCATGTAGTTACTAAACATAACTTCTGACATTGCAGTATCAAGATCGACAGGCGGAATTGCTTAATCTCCCTTTCCCTTTCTAAGTATGCGCGCATATTTGTTTGAAAATTCTGATCGCGTTTTCTTGTTGTGTCAGCAGAAAACAAACATCGGAGAGGCACCTTTAAGGTCAGCTCATAGGTCACAAAAGATGAAATAATAAAGCTATTTAATAAACATCATATTCAGAAGAGGGTAAATTATTTGCAAAAATGCATTTTAACGGGTTGCATGTATGAAGGTCTAATTTTACTACTTGTAATTTTGAAGTGGCCATTTTAATCGATTGTATTTTTGTAAAGGAGCCGTTTTAATCCAATTTTTTTAAAGGGGTCGCACATAACAATTCTCAGTTTTATATGTTCCTATAATTTTTAAAAATTATAGGAGTATTACACTCAAAGCAAGAGACTTTGTCTCGAGCAGACATATTTACCGGGGGGGGGGAAACGTAGCTAGAAAATGAATGTGAATGATATTGCAAGTGATAAGCGCTGTCCGTTCTCCACATGTGGGGTCCAAAAAGGTGGCGCTCTCCCAGAAGGAGATGATCAGGCGCCTTTTGGGTGATAATTCACTTTTGACTAATTGCCGCAGTGTCATGTCTGTCCCCCCCCCCCCCCACAAAGGAATATATTCTTTCTATGCCTGGATGCATGAGATGAAATGGTATCCCTCCAGATTGCTGTCTGGCTTTTGAGTTTGACTTTCTGTTTAAAGTGATTGATTTCTCCCCTCTCTCTCCCTTTTCAGTCCTCATCCGTAATTGTTCTGCAGCGGAGCTCTTTGTTCTGCGACGCACGTCGCCGATTTCGGCATGTTCTGTGTTGGGGAACACTAGATTGACAATTTGGCGATTATATTAACTCGCCAAGTATTGCAGATCTGAAAATCCCGTAATTTAACTTAATTTAAAATTAAAAATCAGATCAAACTAAAATTTACTCTTTATTTTCTCAGTTAATATAACAGGTTATTGTTTTAGAATATCTATTGGCGCTGTAGTGCCTCACTCGTGTTTCTTTCTTAAACATTCTATTTTTTCAAAATTTCCTTATTGTTAAGGTAATTTTTTCAGACTATTAGTAACAAATTGAACTTTTTAAGCTGATCCACTGAAGCTATATTTCTTTGTTTTGGGACAAAGAATATCACAAATCATGGGGGGAGGGGGAAATACCATTTCATTATGCTAACAGAAACATGAATTTCAATTAATGAATTCACTATATATGTGTATATAAATGTAAAGATATTGCTAAAAAAATCAGCTGTTTAAAACGTTCATATTAGCTCTAGTAACAATATGGTTTAAAATACTAGATCGCACCCTGCCTCCCGAAATGGAAACCTATATGCGCTATTGAATACGAAAGTTGCTTAATATTCTGAAAAAAAGGTTGTCGATGTATGCATTATTTTATTCTGCATAAATAAGTTTCTAGTCTTTTCTGCATGACCAGCATTAAAAAAAAAGAGCTTTATTGAAATTTCGGACCATTGTAAAAAATAAAAATTGCTATTTTGATAAATTATAACAATTGCAAAAAAAGTAGTGTCTTGTTATACGAAATGCAAAGTGATGCTGTATCCTGCATTTTTTTTTTTTTTTTCATCAAGAATTACTTTTTTTTTTAGCTTTCCTAAAGATCTACAGAGAAGACTTCTTTGGGAAACACAGTTAAAAAGAAAAGGATTTAAAGCTTTAGATTATTCGAAGCTGCATTCAAAGCATTTTATAGAAGATTGTTTTGAGAAAGCAAAATTTGGAGGAATGTGGTTAAAGAAGGATGCAATACCAACCATCTTCAATTTTCCTGATTATCTCCAACGAAAACATATTCTCATCAAGCTTGATAATGCACATTACTATATTAGCTCATTTTATAATGTACATTACTAGATTTTATTACAATGTTTTATAACAAAATCAAAATAATACAAAAAATACAACAAAATAAAATGTTTCAAAAGCCGAAACTTTAAAGTAATTCTGCAAAACAAAATTAAAGACTAAATAATTTCAAAATAACTAGGGGGGGAAAATAAATAGGGCTGCAAAAACCATTTCCTCCCATTCCCTTTCTAGAAAAATAAAATGCTTGAGTTTGCGAACCAAGGGCGATAAGCAGCCAAATTCGCTTATTCTTCTTCTCCTACGACACTCTGATCTTAGCTTCAACTTTCCCGGGAAAATACAATAGGAGGCTCCCTCCACCTATATCCCTTCTCTATGTTTCAACCCCATTTTCCAACTAACATTTTTCTATAGCAGAGCTGTCATTAATTTAGCACTTATGCTGACCTTAAAATTCGATATTTTTAAGCAGTATTTCCCAACTTTCCAACCGTGCAAAATAATCAGGTGCATTTTCCGACTGCTGGACACCCTGTCATTGAATCAATTTTTTCCGATTCTTTCTAGTACATCGACGGGCAGGAGGGGGTGGGGTTACCTCGCACTTCCAGAACTGCTCTTGTTTCGAACTTTCCGGGAACCAGCCTTAAGTTTGAATGAATGTGTTTTGAAAATCTGAAAAATAAGCAATAACCAAGTTGTTTAATATAAAACACCGTAAAGCACCATTCACAGTAGGAAATAAATTTATTGTTATGACTACTCTTCTGCATGAGACAGATTGTTTCTCTAATGAGATATTTCATGACCTGAAGGTACAGTGGTTTCAACCCTCTCCTCAGGTCGGGAGGGAGAAGAGTGGACACTCAGCTTATACCCCTCCCCCACCTCACACACACCATTGATACGAGAATAAACAAATCAACTCCCTTTCTCACAGAAAGTCACTCATGAAATCAAAACGTGAATTAATGAAGTTAAGAAAAGATACATAAAATAATTTCTCTCTTAATGCAAAAAATTTGAATGAAATGGAAAAAGCATTGTTGAGTCGCTAATCGTGACCTAGTGCCTCATTTCTTGACTTTCTTCTATTTCTTGACTTTTCCGTCACTTTCGTGACCTTTGTATGATGGTAGACACCCTGTTTTGGTGAATATTGAAGTACTTGATAACCAGCAGCAACCAGCAGTGCAAAAAATTACTTCACGAATTTCAAAACTTTTTTTCTACTTGTGACACTGATGCGGGCCACTGTAAAGTAAAGCAGCATAAAATCAAGACAGGTGATCACCTACCAATCAAGCAAAATCCAAGACATTTGCCCCTTGCAAAGAGAAAGGAAGCTGAGAGTCTAGTTAAAAGAAAGGCTGGATAGTTGAATTACAAAGAAATCATAGGAACCTTAGGCCTCACCTGTCAGTTCTTGTTAAGAAGAAAGGTAGGTAGATTGACACAGTTCAGTGTCGACTACCGGAAATGAAATGAGATAATGGAAAAAACAGTTATCCTCTCCTTTGAATAGACAGCATTTTGGATGCTTTCAATGAAAGCCAATGGTTTTCTACATTGGATTTGAAGAGTGGATAACGGCAAGTCTAGATCCAGTCTGAAGATAAAAAGAAAGAAAAGATAGCTTTCACCAGCAGACAAGGAGTCTGGCAATTTAATTTAAGGTAATACCTCTTGGATTTTGTAACACTCCCACTACATTTGAAAGACTAATGGAAACTTTATTACATACGGGTGGCCACTCTTTCTCAGAAAAAAAATTCAAGGACATTTAAGGACTTTCAAGGACATCCTTAAACGCACAATGAGCATACATATTTTTAAGATTTTTTTGTCCTGATTTCTATTTTCTTATAACCTAATTCAATCTCATGGTTTCATGAACACACATATATTGAAAATTCCTAAAAAACACTTAATAGGTCTGATATTTCATTTTCCAGACACTTCTCCCTTTTCTTGATAGTTTCCATTTCATCAAGCATTTGTTTCCTCTTTTTATTATCAGCAGAATTAGCTTTTTCCTTCGCTTTGTCCTCTAAATGTACCAGATATCTTTGCCTGGCACATCTAATATTACTAATAAGTGATTTTGTTACTTCTACCTTTTCAACGCCACCAACATATGCCAGATGATCTCAGATTATTCTTGATTATTCAGATTATTCAGATTATTCCTGAGGGAAATAAGTGATGTTTCCTTCAGGTTTTCAACAATTATTTGTTTATTAATAGAAAACCCTCTTTCCACCGATGCCTGTCCGTGAGAGAGCAGCAGCAGCTTTTTTATTACCCCCCCCCCCCCCAACAGCTCGAACTTTTTGCAGGAGGATAAATGTTCATAAAATAATGCATCTAATCTTAAGCCATCATCACTATTATCAAACACTTTGAAATCATGAGTAACTGCTGCTACACTACTTATAAAGTCACTGAACTGTAACATAACAGTATCAACCACATCTGCTTTTAAATGATTTGCATCAACAAGTTTCTGCAAAATAACTTGAAAGCTTTTTAGAGAAGAATTCTGGTCAGTATGCATTAATGCTGGATCAAAACACTTCATATGACGCACAACAGCATATCTGAGTGGACACTTGAATAATAATTTATCCACAAGATTCTGCAATATGTCTTTACAATCCATACGGAATTTCATTATTTGTTTTGTAGTTGCCTGTACAGTCTTCAATTCCCTTTCTGCCTGGAACCCAATGTCAATTGTTCCATAAGTGGAACAATTTTTTACATTTAAATCAATATCAAGAAGTGCTGATACAGTTTTTGCTTCTTCTAAAATATGCTTCTTAACAAAGCGACCCATTAAAATACATATCATTCTCTCAATATCCCCGGCCATAAAAGGCAACATTGGCTTGTCCCCTTGATACATTTTTAAAAAGGGGAAGAGTTGCTTTGCAACTGAATTAAAAAAATACAGTTTTGCAAGTGACAGTGGATCTTTCACCCAATTTTTAAAAGTGTTATATGACACAGTACATGGGTTTTTAACTTTTTTTTCAGCTACTAATTTCTCCTATTTATTTATAAATGGCCATATTTCCAGTGCTCGCTCACAAACTGGGGAATTTTCAACCCATCGGTGAGGGCAAAACTTAAGAGGCATTTTTAAGCTGTCATCCTCAATTTTAGAAAAATCCTCTTGCCGTGCAGGTGAATCTTTGAAAAGCCTGTACAAGCTGGAAAGAAACTTTTCTAACTCCCAATCAGTCTGCTGAGTTGCATTTCTTAAGGCATTGTGTACAATGTGCAAACTGCAAGTACCAATGTCTAAAAGAGATATATTGAAATCTGCTTCCAATTCCGCTTCAAGCAAGGAAAACAGTTTCCAGTTCACATTTGGTCCATCCATTGATAGCTGAATGACATTTTTTAATGGCAAATCTTTCAAAGACTGCTTAATGCTTTCAAGCAACACTTCAGCATTTGCGTGCCCTTAAAAACACACCCGTTAAGTAGCACGACATCACTTTGCCTTCATTCCAAAATCTAAGATGAATATCCATTTGCTTTTGCTGAGAGAATTTTTTTCAAACTCCATCAAAAAGAACAACAAAATTTTCAGTTTCTTTCACCTGCTGTAACATAAGCGATGAAAAATAAGGTGCCAAACCAAAGCAGCAAATGTACAAACATTTCGTTCTTCCACAAGAAAAGTTAAGAGTGATTTGGCTGTCCGGAAACATGGATCGAAATAAGCCATCGATTCCATCGCACGATCTGTAGGATAAGTGGCTTTGCATCACTTTCAATGCCCAAAATACTTCAGCCGTCGTTGATTCTGCTTTCTGAAAACATGCTACCGACGAGGGCTGTTCTTGTAACACCAACGCGGAATCATTAAATGATGGTTTACTCATGGACGATGAAGATGGTTGTGATGACGGTACTTTTGGTAGCAGTCCATCAAGGGTTAAGGTGTTCCTTTTATTTTCGGTAAGTGACAAGTGCTTCTTGCCTTGCATATGGCTCCTTAAGGCAGACTTTCCCATTGATGAAATGTTGATGTATGTTGAGCATATCAAACATCTTGCTACGTGACTATCGCCGGTAACTTTTCCAATCCATGTGGAAAAGTTTGGATCTTGTAACCAAAGATCGTTAAAATGGCACTTACGGCTCATAATTATGAAAACTCAATAATAATCAATATTTTTAATAACTACAAATGAGTTAGATCAATAAAAATGCATATTACACAGGGATGAGAATACACAAATATGAAAAAAGAGGAAAAGTGCGTGAACGTAATTTCGACTTCGAGCAAAGTTCAAGCGCGTGATGCCCATTATATATATATATATATATATATATATATATATATATATATATATATATATTACAATTATTTTATATCAACAATATATATGTTACAATTATTTATTAAAATATTTTTATTTAAATTATAATTTTTATTATCTTTAAAAATTAAAATTCATAAACATTTATGTGCAATTTTAGATGCAGAACATTCAATAATGAATCAGAGGTTATCATTATTTAAAGGATGATCTTAATCAATTTTACAAAATCTACAGTCAAGACAAAATCCTAGCTTTACAAAACAATTTTACTTTATTCTTTTGAAAGTGAATGCAATGTAATTGCTGGGGGGGGGGGGGGGGGAGAATTACCTGATTTTCTATGAACTGTCTCTCATGAAATTCCAGAATGTCATTAAATATTTCAAGCTTCCATAGATTTACCATAATTCATTATAAAATAACCCAAGAACACAGAATATGGCACAGCAAAAGAATTATATATCCAAAATGTTAAAAGTAATTTCAACTTTTCTCTTACATCAGACAATAAAATCTATCCTGTAACTTTAAAAAGTTAACACTAACAAAAATACATAGATATTTCAAAAAATTTAGGCCATATATGTTCCCATTAAAAATCTGCTGAATGCGATCTCATTTACTTTTCTCTCTCCTAACAAATGGGAGAGGGAGGAGGGGAAAGCTGACTAGTTATATACCTGCCAACAACTAGGGTACAAAAAAACCTTAGTTTCACATAATTATAATGCTTAAAAATAATTTTTAATTACAAATACTACTTGCACAATGTATTAGTTCAGCAGTTTTGACAACTATTGATGGCTTAAATCCAGTTATAGTGTTAAATTAAGAACTCTTCCTTCCCTACTTCTCATAGACTATTTAAAAGTACTTTACTGCTAAGTTGAGACATAAGCATATTGTCAGGCAGACGGGGGGGGGCGTGTGCCCCCCGGAACTTTGTTTGGAAAACCATTCATTCCAAAACTTTTTTTTTTTTTTTTTTAAACTTAAAGAAACATACCTATTTTTACTTTAGAATATGCTATGTGCGAGCTCCCCCATGCACACTTCAAAAAAAAAAAAAAAAAAACCTTGCGTTTGCGTTATGCTAACGCCTATGATTTAGGAAGCCAAATAAGAACCTACGATTTAATATAAACAATGTTTTCAATTTAGAAAGAGGAACATTATTAAATAAATAAACGACTGTTTGGAAGGTCTAGGTCAACGGCAGAGGAGGGGGAGACAGAGAAATTCATTTCTTTTAAAGTAAACATTTCTTTCCTCTTCCACCGGACGGGCCAGCTGTTATGCTGACAATGCATAATGCGTGCATTGGAGAATAATTGTTTGTTTTAAGCTTGGCATGTTGTGGGATTTATCTGATGCCTCAAAATTAATTCACTACGAAAGCAATTAAAAAAAAAAATTCAGATTGTAGAAAAGTCTTAATTGTGATTTTCTTTGTTTATTTCCGCAGCGTTAATGCAGTTTATGATATCCAAATGATTGCTTTCCATAACTGAGGACTGAAAACCGCAAAACGGATCAAACCACAACATGTAATAAAATTCAGCGCTTCCGCTTATCGAAAGGAACAAACTTCACGGAGGGTCTTTCGACTTACGAGACGCTGGGCAGGGCGGATTAAAGTGCTCTCTGGCGATTTGGCGTGCAGTCAGACTCCTCTGGCAAGAGTCGTTTCTCCCGGCTGTTATACACTGCACGCTAGGGGTTGCCGCCCGCACCGCAAGTTGATTCGCGAAAAACAGTAGAGTTAGAAATTCCATGTTCTTTTCCTAATATTTTTTTATTTTATTTGTTGATTAATTGTTCTAAATATACATTTTAATGCATTTAAAATTGCAGTCTAAAATTACAAATCTAAAATTTTTATTCATATTTAAATGCATGCATTTAAATATGAATAAAAAATCTTAGATTTGAAGGTAATATGTTACGGAAATAAAAAAGAAACAGTGGACAGTTAAAAAGCAATCATCATTTGGCTTTTGTATGAAATTTACATAGGATTATAGAAAACCCTTCTTTATTAAATGTTTAGTCCGGGGTTTTAGCAATTAATAGATATGGATTATAGATGCAGATAAACTCTTCGGGTTTAAATCTATATGTTCCCATGGATGCAGATTGAAGCGAGGACGAAAATTGCATTACTGATTCTTGTAGGATACTGAAAGATTAATATGGGCTAGCAATAATGTGTGTAACAACAAAGAATAATAAGAAAGTAAATGTTAAACTTTGTGTAACGTTCATTTACATATAATCTATATTTATAAAATGCTAAATTCTTTTAATCTAGCACAAACTACTCATTCAATGAAAGAAAAAACTAATTTGCATTCAAGAATGATTTTTTAAGACTTTCTTTGGACCATTTTGTTTCAGTGAAAAATTAATAAGGTAAATAGCTAAAAACTTAAAATTAAATGAGAAAGCAAATTCTTGATAATTTTTTTACTGTTGACTTTGTTTTAAACCGCAAAAGATTTCTTATGAAATAACTTCAATTTACAAAACAAGTCAATCTTCTATATAGTATAAACTTAGTTCGTCTAAGGGTGGGGGTGGGAGCACGTCACGTACCCTTGTGCCCTCCCTGTAGATCTGTGATGGAGGGGGCATCACCTGAGCTTTTGACTGTTTTTAAATAATCGGAAAAACGAGAAACTCAATCATTTGAAATGAATTGATGAAATATAATTGATGCAGATCCCATATATTGCATTATAATTTTTAAAATTTTTTTGTCTTAATTATCTGTTTTTTTAAAATTCATTCGTTCTTATTTCCCCCTTACTTTGGCTTTTAAAATTGCTATATTTTGTATGTTTCTTTTTAAACAAACAAAATCCTAAATTATCCTATACAGTATCTTAATGTTAGCAATTCTGAGGTCGTTCTATTCTAATCGAAAATTCCCACAGCTAGGTTTAGAGGATGGAGAACCGATATTTTAAACACACTTTTCTAATGAATATTTTTTGCTTGTATTTTTTTTAAAAGCACACTTCATGTAATACACAAATGAAAATAGATGTAGTTTACATGCAAATGAACTTTACAAGTCATGACCTGCAGGCTCTCTACTTTACAATGTTTAAATTAGGATGGTTAGGATGTTTAAATTGACTAGTCCCCTTATGCGTCCAGCGTTGCTTCCTAACTTTAGTCTTTCAATGCTTAAAGTGCGGAAGCAATGCAATTATTTGAAATGAAAAATTGATGAAACATAACTGATGCAGATCCCATAAATTGCATCCATCCATAATCACCCCACAGGCCTCAGCGTAAGGCAACGTTGAGCGCTCTATTTATAAATCGAAAAGAGCAGAAAAACTATTTCGTTTGCATAGATCAGCCTTTCTTAAAATGTGTTCCAATTTTAAAGTTTAATATCGCTTAAAAATCACTTATAAACACCAGTCAAAACATTGTCTATGTATAAAGACAGGAAAAAAAATTGAACGGTGAAATCTGGAAATTTCTTGTATTGTCAATGACATTTTGCCTCTTTTTTTTTTTTTTTTTTTTCCCAATGGCAAAGGCAAGACAAGGGAAAGAAGTAAAACATTAAGAAAAAATAAAAAGATAACAAGAAAACTGTAAATAGCTGCGAGATAAAATTTCATGCTCAAACGTTGAATTTCCCAATTTTCCATTATTGTTATTGCATAAATAAATATGTACTTTTTAAAAACCCATCCCCCTCCCCCTCTAACACCTTACTTCTATTCCATAGCAGTGACAGAAACGGATTATTGAAATGCTGTATGTAAATATACTGCAACAGAAAAAGAATGTGGAAGCTCTACTGTTTTTCGCGGATCAACTTGCGGTGCGGGCGACTCTTGCCAAAGGACTCTGACTGCACGCCAAATCGCCCGAGAGCACTTTAATCCGCCCTGCCCAGCGTCTCGTTTTCGACCTCCTCATTGAATATTCCCATACTTCTTCGATGCGCGCATGCTTAGCAAGTTGCAGCGCTTCCATTGGCTTGGAGGAGTGGATCATAAAGGCTTCTCCTTGGATTCCAATCCTGCAAGATTTTTGAATACGCAATAAGCATGGCCGAAGACGAATACGTGTTGGGGCTAGCAATACGGTCTTGATATCGGTAAGCAAGATGTATTTCGGTGAATACATCTTTAAAAAAGAAAATTGCACTGAAAATATTTTTAAACGCGGAACTTAAACACACGAAAAAGCGGAAAGTAATGTGTTTTTAAAAACGCGGAAAATAAAAAAAAAGCAAAATACGCGGAAATAACCAAACCGCGGAATTCCGCGGAAGATTCTCATCCCTGATATTACAGTAAGGAAAACAGATATATGCACACAGGCATCCGTGATTGCAGTACACATAGTACATTACACGCATCTGTACAACGTGACTGTAGCCTGTTATTTCTCATTGTCAAATAATCTTTTCATTTTTCCTTCCACGCGAAAATCCTCCCTTTCCAACGCAACAAGCCAATCGCTTTAAAAGATTCTGCCGACAGGGAAATCCCTCTCCCCTCCGCACAGCCCGTACAAGATCGCGTCACGAATTTCAATTGGTGTTGAGAGGAAAAGAGCGTCACGAGCATACGTCATCTTGCTCAGTCCTCACTGCACTGCTGAGCACAAGTATGCATTTCGCGTTTGTACATAGCGACTCCATGGTATGTGGTTTCATTGTTCATCTGGGCTGGGAATAACCGATATGACAAAAATTCAGCAATCGGAGAGTAAAAATTTAAGGATTATTCCAGACCTCCTTTCAAAATTTAAGCCACATTCCAGGCCTTGAATTTTTTTTGTAAATTCAAGGACATTCCCGGTTTTCAAGGACGCGTGGCCACCCTCTGACATAGACTTTCGTCTGAAGTCTGCTTAGTATGCCTAGATCATTATTATGGTAGGAAAAACATTTGAAGAAGCATTTAAATAAGATTTCATTTAAGTATCCCTGAAGTATTTGCTAGAAACATTAAGAGTAAATGATGTAGAATCAAGGTACTTTTAAAGTATTGGAATAGGAATTTTTTGGAACAAATGAAAAATAACATATAAAATGGATTATACATAAAATACGAAATAGGTTATACATAAGGTGACCATACGTCCCGTTTTGAATGGGACAGTCCGTTTATAGAAGGCTTGTCCCGTTGTCCCCAAGCACAGCT
>JAWZYV010014529.1:0-140572 GCA_038373885.1 Cheiracanthium punctorium | reverse complement strand
CAACGGGATCGTCGAAGCCGCCCGTCTCTTGAACACTTTGCCGTCCGTCCGCAAGTCTCATAAAAAGTACTTTGCTTGGTGCAACGTTTGAGCGGCCGCAAAGGGTTTCGTGCGATAGACAAATTTCCGGCCTTCTGTTTTTGGGCTTCAAGGGGGGGCACTGTATCTCTCGGTATCGGTATCGGTACAAACGAAAATATTTCGGTACATTCCGGTACAAACGAAGTACAAACGAATGGCATAGCTCAAATTTGCAATTTGCTTTGTGGTGGGGCTGCCGTTTCCCCAGCCCGACCACAAAGGGGGCGCTGTATCTCGGTATCGGTATCAGTACAAACGAAAATATTTCGGTACATTCCAGTACAAACGAAAATATTTCGGTACATTCCAGTATAAACGAAGTACAAACGAATGGCATAGCTCAAATTTGCAATTTGCGTTGTGGTCGGGCTGCCGTTTCCCCAGCCCGACCACAAAGGGGGCGCTGTATCTCGGTATCGGTATCGGTACAAACGAAAATATTTCGGTACATTCCAGTATAAACGAAGTACAAACGAATGGCATAGCTCAAATTTGCAATTTGCGTTGTGGTCGGGCTGCCGGTTCCCCAGCCCGACCACAAAGGGGTCGCTGTATCTCGGTATCGGTATCGGTACAAACGAAAATATTTCGGTACATTCCGGTACAAACGAAGTACAAACGAATGGCATAGCTCAAATTTGCAATTTGCGTTGTGGTCGGGCTGCCGTTTCCCCAGCCCGACCACAAAGGGGGCGCTGTATCTCGGTATCGGTATCGGTACAAACGAAAATATTTCGGTACATTCCGGTACAAACGAAGTACAATCGAATGGCATAGCTCAAATTTGCAATTTGCGTTGTGGTCGGGCTGCCGTTTCCCCAGCCCGACCACAAAGGGGGCGCTGTATCTCGGTATCGGTATCGGTACAAACGAAAATATTTCGGTACATTCCGGTACAAACGAAGTACAAACGAATGGCATAACTCGAATTTGCATTTGCCAATGTGGTTGGGCTGGGGAAATGCAGGTAACTAAAGCTGGGGAATGTCATATGCATAAAATGTTTGTTTTTTTTTCTTTTTTCTCCCCCCCCCCTCCTGCAGTGGGAGGTGCTCAATTTATTGGTACTTGCTTGATATAGGGGTGGCCGGAAGTAGAGAAGAGAAGGAAACGCGTAGACACAAAAGGGCGTTATTGCAGTTAATTTTTAAACTTTGAGAGTTGGTAGCGACCCCCAAATATCAATAAAAAATTCTGAAATTATTAACCAATTCATATTTTAGAAGATAGAATGATATTATGGGTTGAGAGTCAAAAAAATGGCAAAAAAATTTTATTAATCACCCTAGTCCCCAGGTCCTATCACTTATATTTAGGAAAAGATGCAGTACACAAAAACAAAGTAAACACAAAAAGTTTCATTTTATTACGATGAAAACTGACCAAGTTATGGAACTTTGAAAATCATACATTCCATCCATTTTCTTGGCCAATTTCAAGAAGCTAGTAAGGGACCGTCTCCAAAGTGAAATTAATTGGAACTCTGCCAGGAAACATTCGCTCTTGCTCGTCACTCTTATGTAAATCGTTTTTAAATTTAAAAATACACACATTACGTTAACATTACAATAACTGAGTACTTAAGAAACAAAATTTATTCTGCGTACGTGTAAAACATAGATAAAATATTATATTTTGGACGAAGAAAACTTTTCAAAAGCAGTTAAAAAAAAATAGACTTATTTGCCTGCGGCTTCAGACTGATTTGCTGCGATACTGATCATGGCGAACGTTAAATATCTGTTGTGTAGTCGCTTGCAATTGCATACAGCCGTATTCTAATATTACGAATTCTAGTATGGGAGAACGAGATGTATACAACTGGTCTCCAGGCATTAGCTCCTGCGCCAGGACTGGACGATAAGGAAATGCACCGTACGTATGTAATATGTTCCACACCGTCGATTTTGAGTAGGAACAAGCCTTGCTAATATCCTGGACACTACTTTCAGGATGAGCCAGGGCATATCCTAGAACATCCTCAGCGGGTATCCGCAAGCTTGAAGGTGTGGCACGAGACAAGGGAATACGTCTATGACAACTCCCAGTTCTGTACAAGCGTTGAACAGCACGGGCAATTGTACAATAAGATAGATGTCTTCGACTGGGAAATTTAATGGCATAAAGTCTTGCCGCCTCTCTCTTATTTCTATTACACTGCCCATACAACAGTACCATTTCGCAGTATTCTTCATTTGTATACATCTCGTTCTCCTGTACTAGAATTCGTAATATTAGAATACGACTGTATGCAATTGCAAGCGACTACACAACAGATTTTTAACGTTTGCTATGATCAGTACCGCAGCAAATCAGTCTGAAGCCGCAGGCAAATAAGTCTAAGTTTTTGGAACTGCTTTTGAAAAGTTTTCGTCGTCCAAAATATTTTATTTTATCTATGTTTTGCACGCACACAGAATAAATTTTGTTTCTTAAGTACTCAGTTATTGTAATATTAACGTAATGTGTGTACTTTTAAATTTAAAAACGATTTACATAAGAGTGACGTGCAAGAGCGAATGTTTCCTGGCAGAGTTCCAATTAATTTCACTTTGGAGACGGTCCCTTAGTAGCTTCTTGAAATTGCCCGAGAAAATGGATGAAATGTATGATTTTCAAAGTTCCATAACTTGGTCAGATTTTATCGTAATAAAATGAAACTTTTTGTGTTTACTTTGTTTTTGTGTACTGCATCTTTTCCTAAATATAAGTGATAGGACCTGGGTACCGCATAAAAATTTATTTTTTGTAATTTTTTTCTAAATGGGTTTTTTGGTTCGAAAAGCACTTAAAAACATTCTTTACCTTTTTTAAAACATTTTTCAAATTGGAAGTGCATATCTAAACCGAATGGTTCGGGAATTAGCTATTGGGTCACATTAAGGCTGGACACCCTGTATATATATATATATATATATATATATATATATATATATACAGGGTGTCGGTTCCCAATGGCTACTTCCTAGTCAGAGACACATAGTTCCAGTTACAAAAATGCTTTAAATTGTATAATCTATTATATCAGAAACAATCAATTAATCAATTCCTATAAAAATTACGAAATTTAAATTTTTATACGGTCCCCCGGTCCTATCAGTTATATTTAGAAAAATTTTCCTTATACATTTTCACGTTCAATAAAAAAAAAAAATTCGTCCTTCTACGACCAAAATTCACCGAGGTACAGCTGCTTAAAGTTAGAACACTTTTCGAGATGCGAAATAGGGGCTTATACAAAATGAATTTGAGAAAAATTAATGTACATGGTCTTGAGCCTTGAAATATTTATTAGCGATTTCATCAACTATTTTGTGATTGTAGACTGCAATAAAGAAAATTAACGCCTAATTATGTGCAACCAATAAATTAGCATAAAAATATAGCTTATACTGAAAATAGAATTTGTAAAAGAGTTTTTTAAATGTGAACTGGTGTTAAATAACTTAAAATACAAAAGCAAGAGAATAAAACACTTCAATAAACATTAAATTAGAAAATGAAACATTTTAAAGTACTAATATATGCATTTTAGAAACTTAAAATAATATTACAAATCCTGTTAGCGTAACATTTGCTCAACCAGCTTCCTTCGGCTGCTGTGCAAATATGCACCCGTGTGGAAAACTCTTCCTGTACTTTGAGAAGCATACTCGGTGTTACACATCTGTATGCTACACATCTATACGATTTAGTAAGTCTGATCTCGGGAAGAGTTTTATAGAGTTTGACAATAACCCTTTGCTTAAAAATTAGTATTCTAAAATTAGTTTTGCTACTTTATCCGCATTATTGCAGAAAATGAAATTATAACCTATAATTTAAAATTTCAATATTTATAGGGTCCCTTAACGGTTTAGCGTAACGGGACATTTTAAAAGGTGGAAAAGTGACTTAAGTCAAAATGTTTGCTGCTTCAGGAGTCGGTGAATTTTTTAATTGTGCATGAAATTGCATAAAGAAATTTTTTCTAAATATAACTGATAGGACCGGGGCCCCCTTTTAAAAATCTAAGTTTCTTACCTTTTATAGGACTTGATTTATTTACTTCGATTGTTTCTGATATAATAGATCATACAATTTAGAGCATTTTTGCAATTGGAACTATGTGTCTCTGACTAACGGTTTAGGAAATAGCCATTGGGGACCAGCAGCACTGGATGTCTTTCGAGAACCATCCACAAAAAAAATTTTCTTTTACAATGGGCGGGTACTTGCCGATTAGGCATTGTCCACTACAACTGCCCGAAGCTATTGTGGCGTGGCCATTTTATTATGCGGACACCCAGTAGGCGGCTAGCGTTACCCGCTGTGAAGGGACGGTCAAGTTAACATCCATGCACAAGCCGGGATTCTAACCCGGACTCGAGGCATGATAGAATGGTTCTTAAGCCGCCAGACTACCTGGCCGGTTCACCATCGAAAAATGGTTAAGACAGTATATATTTATTTTCATATCTCTATCACATTTTAGGCTGTCATTCTCAATTCTGTACATCACCTCATCAGTGTCTAGGGCATATTTTATTAACTGGGAATTTTCCTTGTCTTTAACCTACTTTTCCTTTCTCCATAATTAAAAGTATCTAATATGTAATTGTTTTTAAAATCTACATTGTAAAAAAAAGTACACACGTGTTAAACGTATATAGAGGAGTAAATTTATAGTAAATGAATTTTCTGTTAAATGTGTCGAAAGTTTTCAATGAATTTATAAACCGCATATTTTCATTTTATTAAGTATTGTACTTTATTTTCCATAAACAAGTATTATTATTGTGCACATTTTTACTAATATACTCTAACTAAAATTATCTATATTAACTAACCGAAATACTAGTAAATACATATATCCATCTGAGAGCTACTCTCATCAATTGAGTCGCTATGAATACCAAACTGCTTGACTGAGATATTTTTCCGACAAACATAAAGAAAAAGCATTGTTTATCAATGTTCAAAGAAGAAATTTCGATATTTTTACCAGAAAAAAAATTAAACAGGAGAGACTTTAATGCAACTTCTTCATCTTTATTGCTTTGCCCAATCGATAATAATTAAAAAGCAATTAGTGGAGACTTCAAAGAAATTTTACGTGTGCCAAAAGAGTACATAATTAGTTTATCATAGCTAATAACTGTAGTATTCTAAATAAAAACAACCCAGGTTATTAATATGCAAAGAAATATTTGAGTCAATTAATCAACTACTTGAAATTAAGCAAATTAGCAAACATCAAATTTCAATCAGCGTGATCAGTTAAATAAAGATTATTTTCAATGAGCAAAGTGTTATCCTTTTTCGCAAATAATATAAAAATTTGTTCTTCAAATATTCTTTTCCATCAAAACATTTTTTTTCGAATCTGTTCAAATTATTCCTTTCATTCATTCAAATAAAATATTTAGTTTCTGTACCAAACTCATTTCTGAGTATATGAATATTTTTTAAGATTTTTATTGAGTGACGATGCATTGAAAAGGAAATTTGCGAAAGTTTCTGCCATATATTAAACGAAAACTAAAAAATCACCAGTCAAATCAGAACGGTTGGATTTTAAACTACTATATAAAACTTAGGCATCATCATCCCGCAGTGGTCTGGGCGCTAAACTCCTTTCCCATAAGAACACATCAAGCAAAGCAGCATCCGGCTTGGCCAGTGCTTGGGAGGGTCAACTCCCTCTCGGCTCGACTGCTGTGGGACAGTGTACGCTAATGGGAGCTGGTGTACGTAAAATCCGTCGTGGATCCAATGTCCTCCAAGTTGTTAAACGAGACATCTGAAGGTACCGATTTCAGGGGGCTTGGTTCCTCCTCTGGTATTGGTTCAAAATTGGGGACCAACGCAGAAATCCAACCTCTTCGGGGGCAATGGCACCCATCTTCCGGGGATAGTGCAGTCTCCTATCCCTGGACACGACAACAACAACTGCCAGTTAATTGGTTTCGAACGCCCGAACGCAAAAGGATACACACATCTTGGTAACTACAAACAAATATTGTAATTTATTATATCATTCTTTATTGCTATTACCTTCTTCACACCCCCCCTCCATATGATTGTCAAAGAGCTTGTTAGCCCTTCTCAAAAATACCCCTAAACGTTTCATGGATTCAGATCTAGACAGAAGATCTAATTAATGCAACGTGTACACACTTGCAAAGAGACACCTTTTGGATGAAAGAGGGAAAGACTAGTGTCCGTAAAATGCCACACCACGCCAGTTTCTATACACAGTGGACTCGCTCTACAACGCGATTTGATTACGCGAAATAGATTTTACGCTAGTTTTTCACGAGTACGTATGTTAAAGGTAAAACAAACTCTTCGCCCGCTAATCCAGATTTTTCGCCAACAGTAAGAAGTGCCAAGATTCATTGATTCATTACTGTACGTGGGAAATGATATGTTTAGGGAATTGTTTAAAACATTTTGAGAGGAGTGTATGAATTTGAAAAAGTTGCATCTATACCTTATCCGTAAATGTGAAATTTTCACTTACGCGAGGGTTTTTTGAACGCATTCCTCGCGTAAGTCAAAAGTCAACAGTATATCATCATCGGTCACTACTGAACACTGACTAATACTAATTTGTTGTATAATTCAGTAGAAGCAAGTAGACTTTCCAAGTTCAAGAAAATCTCCACATCGAAACAAGTGTAATAGACCTCATATTTTTATTTTTATTAAAAGAATTAGTGCTTGCTTAAATCCCTTCTCAAGTGAATTGTTTATGAAATAAGTATTCCAAAAACATTATAGGGTCGCAAACGGTGTCTTCACGGATCTTTTAGTAATCATTTTCAGAAACTGTTGAAATGCTAATCCAATTCCAGACCATATTTTATTTGGGGGGGGGGGTTACATCTCTCCAAACAGTATGTAATAATATCATTACTTTAAAATTCATTTTTCATTTTAAAGGGGTGATATTTTTTATGGCAAATCCACTGTTCATGAGCTATATAAAAGTATTTTAACTAACACTTGAGCGTTTATTTTTTCAATTTGTGATTGCTGCAAGAAAGCAATGTTTGCGACCATACATTGCTGCTTGATTTCGAATCGTTTTTAGACACCCTACCTTTCCGAGAAGTGTGTGCGCCAAATGTTGCCTCATCCTCTACAGAGAGCGCTGAAGCCAATATATCTTTCCTTCTAGAAAACTGCCCCTGGTTTCAATTTTCTTTGGTTTTTAACATAACTGAAACAAAAAAGAATCAAAATAGATTTTTCTCAATATATTTTTTTGCATGAAACAAATGTATTTACATCCTCCTTCTCCACCGACCAACACATTCATTTTCTTGTTTACTTATTTATAGGGAGCCATTTCAGTAATTTTTTTCCCTTTAGGAACCATCATGTGTTTCGGCAGATTCCTTTTTCATAACTTTTATGACTTTCATGGCCACCGAACGCTATTCACGCTTATCTCACGATCATTATTCGGGACAATATTTCTTATTTTAAGGTCCTTCTGATAGCTCCTTCCGAAAATGGCTCTGTGTTTTTATTCATAATTTTTTCAAATAAATATTACACAAAGCGCACTTCATGTTATCAATGCATCCGATGGTTATTCGAACACAGTTTTTTGACCGTGGCATTTTTTTTAGAGTAAAAGTCATCCATTTAATGCAAGAACAAAAATTATACGCCTTTCATATTTTATGTCATAACTTTCCTGAAAAAAAACTGATTTTTATGCCTGATTATAAGCATTTATTTTTTAACACAATAAATAATCCTATTTTGGTAATTTACGTACTTGAGTTTTACAAAGCGATTGTGAATTTATGTATACATATGTATTTATATATATGCACACACACACACGCATTTATATATAAACAGGGTGATTCAAAATTAGAAGGGCAAACTTATAGATGGGGTAGGATATGAAAACACAGTTCAGAATCAAACAGCAATGTGAGGTCGGAAACATCGTCTTCATGTACCTGTTAATAATTTGAGGAAGTGTTGAAGTGTTCGTCTAATTTCTTGACTGAGATTCATAAACAATGAGCTCTTCCCCAAGAATTTCATCAATGTGACGAAATAGAATTTGTAAACTAACAACTTTTTTTTTAATTAAGTGGTTTCTGTGAAAAATGCATTAGTTTTTTAAAAAAAAAAAAAAAACATGATCAGGAAAATCGCTATTACTTGAAGGCTTCTAAAGTGATTATTAGCTGGTGCATAAATATATACAGGGTGTTTCAGTGAACCGTTTCAGAACTTCTAAGAGGGGTAGGGTACATCCTGACAACTCGAAATCATATAGCACTGAGGGGTCGGAAATGCTTTCCTGAAACGGAGTTGTACACAGAAGCACCATAAAGAAAAGAGACCGTAAGTGAAAAATCGTTTTAATAATACATGAAAAGAAGCAAAATGTACATGGATTAAAGTAAGTGTTCGAAGTTTCTTCCACGGGCTACAATGCACGCCTCACATCTCCGACGCATGGACATCCGAACATTCTGGAATACTCCAGGCGTATCTCGAATTTCTCCGGCAGCTACTGCGATTCTTGCAACCAGCTCCTCAGCATTGTCAACAGAGGTGTCATAAACTAGCGATTTCATATGACCCCAGCGATAAAAATCAAGACATGATAGGTCGGGTGACCGAGCAGGCCAACGCACGGGACCCCCACGTCCGATCCACTGTTGACCAAATGTGACATCCAGGTAGTTACGAGCATCTCCGCTATAATGGGCAGGGGCTCCATCGTGTTGGAACCACATTGTCTGTTGCGTCAATACAGACATCTGTTCATCTCTCAAAAGTTGTGGCAATACTTGCTACTGAAAGAGCAAGTAGTTAGTTCCGGTTAGACGACACGGTAACAGGTAAGGTCCGATGAGGTGATCTCCCACAATTCCGGCCCATACATTGACCGAAAATCGAATATGTGCTGCACGACGTCGTATTGCAAGCGGGTTCTCGACCGCTCAGATAGGGTCGTTATGTGTGTTGGAAATTCCTTCCCTTGTGAAGGATGCCTCATCGGAAAACAACATTTCAGCAGGAAATTTGGGATTTGCAGCACATTTTCCACGGTACCACTGTGCGAAAGCAATAGGAGGTGCATAATCCTCCGGTTGCTGTGTCTGGACATGCTGCACGAGAAACGGATACATGCCTTCTTCTCGGAGAATCCTCCAGACGCTGCAATGGGAAACCCCGACTGCGTTTGCTACACTTCGTGTACTCGTTCTTGGATTCCCCTGTACATGCTGCAGCACATTCTGTTCGACGTCTGCATTCCGTGCTGTTCTTACCCTGTCCCTATGTGCTCTTTCTAATGAACCTGTCTCAGCTAACCTCTGGTGCAGTCTTGCAAAGAAATTATGACTGGGAGTACGCCTCGTCGGATATCGTTCCGCGTACAAACGCTGTGCGGCTGGCCCCCTACAATTTGCAGCCCAAATGCATATCGGCTAACTCTGCGATCGTGTAATCATCCATCCTACTAACTTGGCGTTCTTGTGCGAAATGAACATTCCCTGCACGAAAGCTCGGAATTTTCGCACAATGCCATCTACCACGTCAGGAAAGCATTTCTGACTGCCCATTGGTATATGATTTTGGTTCGTCAGATGTACCCTACCCCTCTTAGAAGTTCTGAAACGGTTCACTGAAACACCCTGTATATATAAAATGCGACTAATAGGAACTAGTAGAGAAGTCAGGTAGAATACGGCAGGCTGGGGGACTAATAGGACATGGAAGCAAGTAAGTTATTGCTTGAAATAATACAGTTATATGTTCAAAAATTCATCGACATATGAAAGTACCAGCCTTGCACCAGAACATGTATTGAATCATTTTTTTTTGTTAGCAGTTTGTAATAAAGATACAGCATATATCCAAAAAACATACTGCATGTGGCCTATCACACCATATTCCGGATAATTGGCACAGCCGGATTTTATATAAATACCCAGTAGTACATCCGGCCTAAAATTATGTACTGAGAAATGACATAAATTTATAAGATAAATGAAGAAATTTCAAAATCTACAATAATAAAAAATGTTTAAAAAAATTATTAAAATATTTCATCCTTAATACTTAATATCAAAGCATATTTTTATCACGTAAAGGAAACTGAAAAAAAAAATTAAGATTATTATTTATTTTTAATATTAGTAAATTATGGTACAGTGGAATATTTTTGCAACTCAAGAAGGCTGGACCTTTTGCACTAGCAAAAATGATTGTCTTGATATGTACTCATTTTCAGTTTGTTATTTTACAGTGCTTTTAATTAAATCTGAACCCATGCTTTTTGTTGAGAGTTCTTACTAAAAGCACTAATTGTTCTGTATTCTTTGGTAAAATACCCCCTCCCTAATTAACTCTGGAGATAAATTAATAAATTAATTCTGTTTCTGAGAACAGTCTCTTGTTGTATATATTACTGGCTGATGACGAAAAATATTTTTTTGCTAATTTTGATGAAATAAGGAAATATCAAAATCGTATTGATTTTTTTCTTTCAATAACTGATTTTGAAAGGCACTTATGTAATTCTTAAATGAGAGCTGTTTCATCAACGAAAGTGTTATCCTCATCAACTGTCATTTCAGTAAAATAGGCCCGAATTTCAGGGAGACAATACTAAAAAGATTTCCGATATTTAATGAAGATTCCAATATTAAATGATATGAAACTAATCAGAAATTTTTAAAAAAAGACTGAATAACGTAAGAAAACTAATGACATTAAAACTGAAAAAGGAAAAAACATACGGCTGCCGGATAATCGGATATCCGGTTGAAATTTTGGTCGCATATTCGATATCCGGCATCCAGCCAAATTGATATCCGTCGCATCACTAGCCTGAGTTACGAAATTTGGAAAATCTTCTCTTGCATTACAAACCTCACATACATTCCAAATTTCGTGTTATTAGCTTCTGCAGTTTTGACGAAGCAAAATATTGCCATACTCAGAAAAGACCCCCCTTTATCCTCCTAATATGTTCCATTTGTAGCCAACGTCAAAATATAAAAGATAATAAACAGTAAAGTAATGGAAACTTTTCCTCTGTCGGTGTTTACACAACTCATTGTTAAACAAACTGGTGTCACTAAGGAGTCTGATATTTTAAGTTTTTTGCGGCTAACATAGAAAGCTAAATTTCGACAATTGGCATAAAAAAATATTGAGATTTGATTGAGCAAACTTGCGCGTTCGAGAGCAAGGTGCTGAAATTGGGAAAATTTGCGTTGATTGCTTCGTGGTCTTATTTTCTCACGTCATGAGGATGTCAATAGGCCACCAAGATCGTAATTTGATGCCATTAGACTTCTTTCATTTGGCTTTTATGAAAGGGACATAGCACAGCAATGATTCGCTGGCCATTCCTGAGCTCAAGAAAGACGTAGTTATTAAAATTAGCCCGCAATTATACATAAATAAGATTAAAAATCATTTCAGAATGTCGAGGCGGCCATGTAGTAGATATTGTGTTTCACACATTGCTTCCATGTTGTTACTTTATATTAAACTATGAACATTCGTAATTTTTAAGGAAATAATACGTTCTATTAATAAATTAAAATGTCGAGCCGTTTTAAGACACACTTTATCGCTACTATTAAAGATGATACTATTATAAATACTGTTGCAGAAAACTCCGCTAAATTCTCAGGTTCGTAGCTTAAAGTCCAGTGTATATGCAAAATTTGGTAAACAGTCCAGTTGACAGAACTAAACACAAATTTTATTGGTTGTATAAATTGGACGAACAATCTCCAATGCAAACTTCCCAGAAATTAACAAGCAATAGCCCGATTTTTAACAGTTAGCTTGTCATAGAAACTTCTCCTATACTGTAATTAGCAAACCACAATTAAATCCATAGTTGAAAATAAATCCCAGTAGAAATTCTCGAGCGAAACTCTCAACTGCTTCTCAGCATACAGCAATGAAGAATTCGCGAACAACCTTCAAAAATAGGCTTCTCAAAACAAGCGAGAAAACGTCGTTTATACGCAGCTTGCTCTGCAAGCAATCACTCAAAACTGAACTGAATTTGTGACGCGAGCTGTCCTTTTACTTTTCGCACATGCTTCACAAACATTCGGCGTAATTCCTTCAGTAGTACTTTTCCAAAAGTCTCCAGTTATTTCATTGCATAATAGTAATGCTATCGTATAATACCTATGCAGGAAAACAAACATTACAGACCCCAGAAATAAAATCATGCCAAATGTCAGCAAGCTTGGTGACTTTTTTGAGAAATATCGACAAATTTGGCGCTGAAAATAAGTCCCCAAAACAGAAGTCAGCTTAGCGATATTGCCAATATTTGGAAAGAAATTGCTAAACCCTGTGTTAAACAAAGGGTAACCTAGAACTTCCTATCTCGCGTTCTTGTTGACAGATTTCCATGCAACAGATTGAAAATTTTTAATTAATCGATGTGAAAAATACGAATTTTAGCTGAAATTTTATGTCTGCAAAACAGATCAATCCAAAAATTCGTATCCGTATTAATAATAAGCATTACATGTACACTTAGTATTATATAGAAATGTCTGAATTATTGAAATAGTATGCCTGTTGAAAACTGGTAGAGAAGTGAGCAAAAAACCAAAAAAGCTCGAATGTTATTGTTTGTTTGTTTTTTAAGTAATCACAAGCCACATTTTTACATGCCATATTTTTCGTTTCCTTCACTTTTTAAAATATGGCAATGAAGTTCATCCTGAATTACAATATTAATTCAATTAACTAGCAGTTGCGCAAACTTTACTGAAACTTCTTGATTCAGAAGACTGACATTTACCTGCACACTTCTTCAAATGTGTTAATTAATCAATTAAAATAAACACATAATAAAAGGTAATCTAATTAAAAACTTTGTAAATTAACACACATAAAAAGTTATTTATCAACAATATGATCAGTTGTAAAAAAAGTTCTACTATCCACACGATCAGAACTGAACTGATACAGTTCAATCCTTTCTGCTCATGCAGATGGTAGAAATATTTTACAAATGAAAAAGGGTGAACCTCTGTAACGCCCGAAATGATCATGTTGTCGATAAGTACATTTTTATGTGTGTTATTTTATAAAGTTTTTGACTATTTTTAAGTAATTGCAAGTAGGTTCCAATCGCAGCAACGACAGTAAAAATTTCCGTTTTATTTAGTGATCTTTTTACCGCCTTCGGTATCATTGCCGAAAAAAAAGAATCAATACCTCAAAAAAAAATATCTTGGAAGCTTTAGAACCTTCATAACACATATCCCTCTTTGAAAAATAAAATACGAAACTAGGTATTTCTGATTCAAAGACTTCTTGGAATCCTCAAAACTTGGAAACACAAAAAGAATTAAAATTTCTATCCAGCGACGTAGCAAAATTACAGTGCAACTTAGTTTTTCTTTGAAGAAGTTCTATAAGTTTTCAGAACAAATGTAATATTATTTTGCGCTACATTATTAAAGTAGTGGTTGAACATTTAAACAAATATTAAGTGAATTCGGTGAATAATTACAGACAGCTGAATCTTAGATTCCTCATAGTTATGATTCAATTGAGAATATTAAAATGAATAGAGTTTTCATCAGTCCAGTATAACTGCAATCAACTCTTATTCCAATTATTTCATACCCGGGTAAACTAATGTATTTTTCCTGTAAACAGTAATTTTCCATTTAACTATTCAGAAAAGATTAAGAAGTTAAGCACGCTATTAATTACCTTCTAGTTTTCAAATGTTTAAAACAACCTTTATGTTTGTACAAAGCTCTAATACTTCAAATTATAAATTCATATTTATTGTTTAGTAAGTTTATTTTTGATTATATAAATTCGTTAGTACAAAAATAACAATCGTAATCACGCTTTTAATTACCAGCATTTTTACTAATTTATTCATTTTTATCCATCATATATGAGAAATAAATGGCCGATGTTAATTAAAAAAACTTATGATCCTATCTTAATTACACTTGAGGAATATTATTCTTACTATAAAGTCTTATCACACACAGCCATGGAAAAATGTATAACGTCGCAAAAAATGATTACATAAAGTATTTATATCATATTTTAATGAAGTACATATTGTAAGGTTATTTAACGATTGAATGAACTCACAGCAAAAATACATTATAGTTTAGTTCCATTATGTAAACTTTTATAAATTAGAGAAACTAGTATTGAGTTAAAACTGGAAAAGTATTGAGACGATATAATCAATTCTTAGGTAAGGGATGCGGGAACCTCTTTTTATATACTTGAATTAATCATCGGGCCATATGCAGAGTTCAAAAGGTGTCCGGGGTAATGTTTTTCCTGGAATTTGTGCTTGCAGTTTTGAGATCAGACTTGCTCCTGTATTATGGCTATTCTTGTAAACATTTCGAACAAGAATGCTCCAAAAGTTTTGCATTGGGTTCAGGTCTGTACTCCAAGATATTAATTGAAGGTATTTTACCATTCAACTAGGATTTTGTGGAGCTGGAAGTATGCACAAATATATAGAACCGTTAAAATTTCCAATCGTCTGACGTAATGAGAGAAGTAACGGACTACAAATTATTAGGTAGCATGTCCTTATATAACTCTTAATTACTTTTGTCATCAACAAAACCGATTTCAATTGCACTATCAGCTGCAAATGGAGTCCAAATTTTACAGATCACCCTCCGAAGTGAAGTTTTGTGACTCCGAATAAAAGTTGTGTTCTTTACAACTTTTACAGTAAAATTTAAAACCATCTGAATCATCTAAATTAAAATTTTCTTCATTCTATAACGCCTCATCATTCCAATTGATGCTAGCCTCTAAATGTTTTTGAACAAACTTTAAGCATGAATCAAGATACCAGGTAGAAATTGGGCTTTTTTTTTCTTTTGAATTGATTGTATAGAATACAGTCGATGCTGGCTTTTACAGAGCTCTTTTTTACGAACTATTTGAGTGGTTCCGAACTATTTGAGTGGTATACGAGTTCATAAAAACGTTGTAAATTCCCTCTATTGGGATTTCTATACAATGCGTTTACTATTATTCATCTTCGGGGAAACTCCACGATTATTGATTCAGTATATATTATTATTGATTCGCCGTCTTTAATTTGCTATGAGTACATTTTTGTTTGTAAGCGAGCTTCTGGAGCGATCACTCTTGTCTTGAAGAAACTGTTTCTGACCTTGTTCCCTTTTTTTAATCAGAGCTAACAAAGCTAATGAGAAAACATTTAACTACAGCTCCGATCTTCCAATTTTTCATGCAGTTTTAGTACCGTTGTACCAGTATCTTCAAAAATTAGTAATTTGCTTTGTTAGGTTGTTAGTGGGTAAACCTTTCAGCATTGGATTAAAATCCACAAGAATAAAACAATTCTGTATTCAAAAAAATCTTTTCTTATCTAGAATTAAGAGAAATTCTTTCTCGGTCTATTTATTCCTTTAGATGATGTAATTAGTATGCGACTCCATATACTTTTACAAGCTGCCAAGCACCGATTTTGATAATATTTATTACATAATATAAAAAAAATCTCGTTTTTTTACAAATATATTTTATGTTATTAAATAGTATCAATTGTTTGTTTGTGTGATTAATGTCAACGCTGCGGTAGGGCGATCTGCCAAGCATGGGGTGTGCCTTGGTAGGAGGACTTTATAATGGGTGCTAAAGCATATTCATGTTGCGTCTGGAGAAAACCTACCAAAACTCCAGACTGTTAGATCGACGGCCGCGTGATGAGACCCGAACCCGGGACCTTCACACTTCGGCCGTCTACCATTTTCAGTGACATAACCACTGTGCCAACAAATAGTATGAAATTACGTCGTAAAATATTTGCATATTTTGAATTCATCTTTCGCTACTTTTAAACGGACGTTATACTTTTTTCAGGGCTATATCTTCGTTGTATTTGAATTTGAGGATATTTAATTTATCTAGTTGTTTAATAGTCCATATTATGTTATTTATTCAGTACATATTATATTATTGATTCAGTATATATGTATTATTATTGATTCAGTATAGTCTTCTTTGGTCCTGCATCAATTTTTAGAGTATTCCTTTTTTTTTTCAGTGGAAGAATACTTTGAAAACCTCCTGTGTTTTTACTTATAAGACGTCTTGAATTGTTCTTAATATGTTGTTCAAATATGATAGAAAACTGTTTTCATTCCACAACTTCGACTTGATTTACTTAACTTATGATATATTTGTGATAAGCAATAATTACTTTATATGCTGATTTCGGGAATATTTTTAGGATTTTTTTAATATTATAACATTAGAGTATGCTCAGTCGTACTTATTTATTCCTTGTATCTATTTTCCAGTATTACTGTTTGCTGTCAAATTAAGATATGTTTTGCAAATGAATTTATTTTTTTCTTACCTTTAGTAAACATAATGATTCACTAAAAAAGAATAATAAAAATACGCATGCACATGCGTATTTTTATTATTATTTTTTAACATTATTATGGGGATTATTTAACTTTTTAACCTTAATAAAAAATTTCAACGAACGAGGATTTATTTTTCTAATAACAAACCGAAATTTCTTCGACTTTATCTTTCGCCAACATATGCGAGAGATCAAGTAGAGATATAGAATTCCATAGGCTTTAGTTTACTATATAAGTATCATATAAAACAGAATTTTTCTTCTAAAGAAAGATTAAATATCGTTCTCAAAACTCTGATCTTTTTTATCATTGCTGCTTTACAACGCTCAACTTTTTTTTAACTTTGAGAAATCTTTCGTTTTAATCAAGGTACAAAATGGGCAGCAGAAATACTAAGCTGTATTTCATTTACATGGCACTTATTTTTTAAGGGAGCATTAATTTTATCCACAAAACACGGCTGATGGAAATCTCATCAGCTTGAGCATAATTCGAAGCAGCATGTATCTTAAACAAGTTCAAGTAAAAATTATCGTAAATACACTATGTTCAAAATTACACACATTTAAAAAGACAAAAGTTTTCAAAAGTTTAATTTCATAATTTTTATGTCGGGAAAAAATTCTGCAGGAAACAGTTGAGGCATTAATTTTTCAGGTTTCTTTGAAAATTGGTTTCAAGTTTTCAGTACTCTTATCATACTTAAACCAAAACGTATAACTAGAACTATCAGACTCACTTATATAATTATCAGAGAACTGTAAAAATAAGAAATGGTTTACACATACGTGCTCTTTTAAAAGGAAACAAATATAGAAATTCTCGTCATAAATAGACTTTAATAAAAATATCATTGTAAAAGTGACCTTATTTATTAAAAAATTGCAAAACTGAAAAAATTGCAAAACCGAAAGAAAGTTTTTCAGTACTTTTGCTGCTCTTCTCGCTATTTAGGTACGTTTGTGGTTATAAGATGGCTTGAAAAGTTCGTTAATATGATGTTTAAATATGATCAAAGAGTTTGTACTCAATAAAAAATATATGACATATTTTTTTTAAATATCTTCCTATATTATCAACTGGAAGATTTATAACTTTTAGAGACTAAATAGATTTCAACTGTTGTACGAAAACATACACAAAACCGTTAACTCGTCTAAAGCCAGAACAAACAATACTTCTCCGACTGATAGCAACCTTACGAAGCAAACCATGAACTCTTTTCAGCTTGAAAAAAAAAAAAAAAAAAAAAAAAAACATCATTGCCCAGTGAAAAGATGTAACAAACATGTCGGACAAAACGTTATCGCCTTCACTGAATTTGCTTTGTCTACGGATACCATGGTATTTTCTCTGACAGTGAAATGTTTAGAAACCTTGATTTTAAAAATGTGTCTTGTGAATATTGGAATCGGAAGCGCCGAAAAGGAAATGTATTTTACTAAATAAATCGAAATTTTACTGGAAATCAGACATCCGGCATATTCTTATCTGGTAGTAAGTAAGCAAAGTTGGATAAGCTTTTATTCATAAAAATCAGCACGGCAAAAAATTTCAGATAGATTGATAGAAATTAACATTTTTTTTAAGTTTACAAAATTAAATTATGTTTAGTACAACATGTTGAACCAAGCTGATGAATCGAACTTTAAGAGGGAAGATTTACTGCAAATTCCTTTTAATTTACAGCTAGTATTCCGAAATTATAAATACTTTTAGAATTATTATAAGACTTTAGAATTATTAAAAATAACTTTCAAGTTCACTCTCAAACTCTCAAATACGAAGTAAATATCGATACTATCGTTAACTATATAATTAGTTCCATGAATTATCTTTGTTAATAAAGTCTACTCAAAACAATTTGAAGGGCAAAACTAACTGCAAAATGCTTTGGAAAGTGGGTTTTTTTTTTTTACTCGATAACTTCCATTTCCTGCTTGAAAGATAGTAGATCCTTATGTAATCTAAATCCTTCCTAATGTGTCATCCCTTATTTCTTCAGGTTCTCTCTTTTCTACTAAGAGTTTGAAATTTTCTAGACACTCTCATTTCACGCTTGTGTACACATACATAAGAAAGAAAAAAATTGACTAGCATTTTAGAAGGAGAGGATTTGGATACATCTTAAGATTTGCAAGACAGATATATTGTATTAAAATTTAAAAATAGGAAATTTGTGCGTTTTTAACGAGCTATTTAGCAATTTAAAAGCTATTTAAATTAATTTATAACTTTTTATAGATATTTAATTTGTATTTAATTATGTTTTATAATAAAATAAATTTTCTCAGTGCTATAATTATGCATCAAAATCTGCTCAATCCATAAAAGTAGATTTTAATCTTACACTAACTTCACTATGATCAGATCAATAAAATTAATTTAACCTAACTAGAAAATTGAATTCACAAAATTCTTCACGGTATGATTTCTTTAAGAACTGCCTATAATTCTTTACAACTTGAGTTATTACGACATTGAATTACCATTTAAATAGTGTTACGAAATAACTCATGTAATTTCGAGTCCAAATTTTCCAAAACATAAAAATCGAGTTATGATGTTGTTACTGATTTAACTACTCGAACTTATTTCTACTCATCTGGTTAACTTTTTCAATAAATGGGAAGAAAAGTGACTTTTAGTTGTCTTGATAATACTTTAAAAATAAAGTAACATTCCAGAACTTCCATTTCCTGCTTGAAAGATTGTAAATCCTTGCGCAATCTAAATGCTTCATGGTGCGTCATCCCTTATTTCTTCAGATGTTCTCTTTCTTACTTAGTGTTTGAAATTGTCTAGACATTCTAATTTCACGCCTCTGTACACATACATGAAGAAAAATAAAACATCACTAGCATTTTGGAAAAAGCGGATTTATAAACATTTTCGCATTTGCATGTCACAGGTATTTTGTATCGAAACGTATAAATTCACTGCATAAAACTGATAAATAGCGAGTTATAGATTATTTAATTATTTATTCAGTCGGGAATTGGAGAATATTTATCTAGCGGAAGAATATTCTGTTTAGAGAAGCGGTACCAAAATTTAGTCATCTCGTAAAAATAAATTAGTAGCTTAAGCAATTAGAAAGAGGCACGCCAAGACATCAATACTATTTAAGAACTTAATTTTCTATAAAATGTTGTATGTACAGGCATCATTTTAAATATTAATAGAAAGATAAAGTCTTAGACTTTAGTTAAAATGTATTTCAGCTGTCTATCACGTTAAAATGTTATTTCCTCTTATTCCCCTAACGAGGAAAACGTTCCATTCCTCATCAATGTTTTCGTGTGTCATGTCGTTTATAGTGACATCTTTTCATCAAATTTCCAGAGATTTTCTAATAGGGGCATATGTTCTGTTTTTATAATCAGCTATTTCCTGGACGTTTTCAAAGTTCACGGAGATATTTTAGAGTTCCAAACAACATTTCAGAATTCTAAAATATCAATAGACTGAAAATGTCGAGAAAGTAGCTGAATATAAAAACAGAGAAATATGCGCTATTTAGAGATTTCTTGGAAATTTACTCAACAGATGTCGCTGTAAATGACATGACACGCGCAAGCATTGGTGACGTATGGAACGTTTTGCGCGTGAAAAAAAAAAAAAAAAAAAAAAAAAAGTTGGAGAGACAATTGAATCGGTGAGTGAAGAAACCACTTCAGTCACAAAAATGCGAAAAATCGTTTTCGATGAAAATAAGCTTAGAAAGGCAAGATGCGTGTTGAGGGCAAGAACGACGTTAGTCTGTTGAGTAGTTTCGTACATACGGGGCTTCTTTTTCGAACGATGGGCGACGATGATCAATGGTCGACACACGACAATGAATCAATGGTCGAGAATGATCTATTTTAACACTATTATTGGCCACCTGCCCTGCCCTAGGGGTGGTTTTCTAAAAAATAGTTATTCCAGCTTCAATGTTAGATTTTCATCCCCATAATTTTCTCCAAGCAAAGCACTTTCCTAAATTCATGTTCGCCTCATTTCTTCTCCTAAATTCATGTTCTTGACTTTTGTATACCATAAATATGGTTAGACAATAAATGGTGATTTGATTTGCTTTGATTTCATTTGAATGATTACCTTTTTTCAAGTTTTCAGCTGACTAAAAACCAGTTGAGTGCAGAAACAGCATAAGTCCGAATCAAATTTTAAATTTTCCTGAGCCTAATGGATGTCGAAATTAGGTAATATTTGCATGACAGAAACATAACTGCATGTTATGGCAGAGGAAAAAAAAAGTTTAAATATTTGAAAATTTGGAGGAGTTATGAAGTTTTTTCTCTCTCCTGAAAAATTTCCTTTTTGTGACTGAGGTGGTATCTGCACTCACCGATTCAATTGCAGCGTAAAAAGGCCATGATGGGCGGCCGAAATATATTTTAACAAAAATCTAAAATAGTTTATCTTTCTATTACAATGGATTAAAATCTGTAATTTTTAAGGATGCTTTCAATTTTAAATATGTTTTTCATTTAATTTAAAATATTTTATTTGATTACAGGATAAATGCTTGGTTGAGGAACGTGAACAAAAGTCATTGAAAAGAAATGAGAGCACATTATACGTGCAAATAGTTAACGAATTTCCGGTATGCACGTATCCGAATTCGTGGGATTGCATTCATAATAACAAGAATTGAAAATATTCATTTTATTAAGCAGCTTTTAATGGAAAATAAAACCAATATACAATACCAGAAAACTAAAACCATAGAAAAAATACAGTAAGACATCGCATTTTTTTGGGGGGGAGGGGGGATTTACTCATGTAAAACATGCCAATTTCAAACAGAATTACTAGTGAAAACAGATTTCTTCGGTGAGTTCACCCTTTCCCCACGTACATATAGTTACAATAAATTAAGATAAATTTAAGAACTTTTAGGAAAAATCTTATAAAATGATACTGAGTTTAAAATTGTGTTACTCACGTATTTCATGACTTTTAAATCTACTCCAATAGATTTATAATGTATAAGTATAATATTACCAGTCCATTTATGAAACATTTAATATGAACCAAAAAATACACTATTTTGTAATTCTAAAAGTTGTCCAAATATATAATTCATGCATTCCTTAAATGAGTATAGAGATTAAACGTCATTACATGTGTACACAACGATTTGAAAATTTGGTATAATAGGCACTAATACAGGGTGTCCCAAAAAGGTGGTGACTCGCTTTAATTATTTATCCGTTAAAGATAAGTGGGTAATGTAAATCGAAAATATTCTCAAAATAAGGTAGAAAAAAGACTACGTCATTAGATAAACATTCCTTAATTTTCAAAATAAAATTAATACACTACAAATTCACAGCCCTTCATCATAAAACATTTCCGATATCTTAAGTCTTCCGATAGATAAAGATGGCTAGGATCTACCTATACAGGATTTTGAATATAAATTTTTATTTTTAAGAGTCCAAAAATTTATTTTATTTCGACATTTCAATAGGACCCATGAAACGTGATCATCCGACGTATTTTTTTCCCTTCGAGAGCCATTCAAAATAGGTTCAAGTCAGCATATATTTATCTTCATATCTCTGGCACTTTTTAAGATATAATTCGTAAATTTTGTAAATCGCCACATTAGTGTATGGGGCACATTTGACTAAATGAGAATTTTTTGTACTGGGGTCGTATACAAATTTAATAAGTGTCACTTTTTGTATCTTAAACATCTGATTGTTAACATAAATAAAATGTTACAGGGTAAAAAAGAAAAAAAAAATTGAAAATTTGAAAATTAATGTGAGGAATTTTTTCTTAATGTAGTCTTTTTTTTATTTTATTTTGAAATCATATTCTTACATATGACACGGAATGAGTCATTGGAGATATTTTAACAAAACTATTAAAAGTAGCGTATTGATTAATTCACTCGCATGATCCCGCCGCACAAACAAATTCACCCGGCCCCCCGGCCCACAATTCACCCAAGGGTGCCGCGGGGAAAAAAAGTTTGGGAACCCCTGTTGTAGAGTGAATTAAAATGGGTTTTACATTTCACATAAAGTACTTGTAATTTTGAATTATTTTATATTGAGCATTTTCAAAGACTGGATATTATTAACGATAAAAGTATCTGTGTATATCGGTGAAATCTATTGACAGTCAGTTATTTTCAGTTATATATTTTTATTTTCAAATGTGATAGAGCAGTGAAAATTTATTTGAAACTTTTAATAATTGGGAATATTATATCGTCAGTACAATCTCTTAATTTGTTTAATAAATAAAATTTCAATTTACTTAGATTAACTGTGCTCTCCATAAGTTATAGGTAAGTCAACATTAACTCTGAGAATACATCACATTTTGAATGATTGATAAACGCCTGTACCCATCCTTAAGTTTTAAAAGCAATTTCATAACTTTCAATTTTCACCACTTCATCATAATTAACTTTTATGTCAAATATATAATAAAATTTTTCAGTACAGGAAGTTGCATTTCTTTGCCACGCTTATTCCTTTGTGAATATCCGTACATATATATGTATTTTATATTTTCTTAAGTAATATGCAATTATAAAGTAGGTAATATATAAAAATTTTAATTAGTATTTATAGTTTAAGTTTTATAAATTTTGCAGTAGCTTCTTTTCTGTAGCTGTCAAAATCCATGATTAATTTCAAAAACTTATTTGAGAAACTTTAATTTCATGTTGACGCACGACTAGACCATATATCATATTTTTAAGGAGAACATTTGATTATGTCAAAATTTAGAAGTGAAAGTTCGGTTTGAAAACACACAAACAGAATGGTTAAGACTGCGCATTAATTACTTTACCAATTAAAAAAAGAGTTTGAGTTGCAATTACAAGTTATTTAACAAAAAAAATTTTTGAATAATCACCAGAGCTCAAAGTTTTGAAACTAGAGGTACCGTTGTGGGCGTCTATGATTAATTTCAGCAATATTTTAAAATTTTTCCGTTTCATATTTATTTAAGACTAAACCGCATAATAATATTTGCAAATGGATAAAAATGATATTTTCAATATTTAGGTAAAACTTTTAATTAAAAGCTTGTTAAGCAGCATTAAATACTTAAAATAATTGCTTTTAACCATTAAGCTGTTATTGCTTTATTTTAAGCGCTTTACATCTTACAAGAAAAAATCTTTTCTGGAAACTTAAATATATACAAACCGCTTTATTTAGATTTTGGTAGTGTATAGATATTTGTGTAGACATACAAAAATTAAGAATTAAACTCAAATTAAAATATAAACTTAAATTAAAATATATTTTAGGTCAACTACAAAACAGCAGTTGATTAATAGGAATCACTTGGATTAGCTTAAAAATTTTGAATTCCCCACTTGTTAAAGTCCTATGATAAAGAAAGGATAAGTAATAATTGCTGCAATCTTGCGTATCCGAAAAAGTTCGCTATTAGAATCATCTTTTCCTGCTTCGTTTGAACGAAAATACATTTGATATTTATTAAAACGAGATACTGCATACTATGTTTCTACTTAAAAATAAACGATTTCATTAATTATGATTCCAATTTCAGAGAGGGGATAAAATATTTCAATTCGAGGTTCCTGAGATTATTTTCTCAATGTAATTTCTCTAAGTAATTCTTTCTTATCATAACATCTGATCAAATATAATGCTTTTCCCAATGAATTTATTTTTATTCTTATACTTTATATGTGAACACAACATATTAAAATAATTTCAATTTTTAGATGATTTTTCTTTAAGTATTGTAATTGCAGTCTCGTTGAATAAGTGAATTGAATTTATAATGAAATAAAATACATAAATTTCTGATTTTATCATTATGTTAAATATCAAAAATGCATTATTTAAACGAATAAATGCTAGACTTAATAATCAATTTTGTGCGAGATTAAGTCACATGGATGGTCAACTCTCATGCAAGCATGTATAATGCACTCATGTCCATAAATTAAGGATAATTCAGAATCACACAGAAATTGATCTCTAACATAAAAATTTCACCTGTGGAATGATCACACACATCTTGAAGAAGAATATGCAAATTACAGGAAACCACCAGATGGCGTGGATGGTACGTCACGATGACGAGAGTGTAAGAGAGGGGTATATAAGGAATGGTGGCAAAGAAGTAAAATTGTTCACAAGCGCTGTGAAAGCCTTTCAGTGCAAAAACCGCATAGTTATGGCACAAAGGAGGCATTTGGATGATGTTTTACGTGGCAGAATTATCGGACGACTGGAATGTGGACGTACCCAGCTGGAAGTATCCGAGGAACTTGGAATCGCCCAGAGTGTCATCTCCAGGCTTTGGCAACGATTCCAAGATGATGGTAATGTGAGTAGACGTTACAGCACAGGTCGCCCCCGAGTTACAACGCCGAATGAGGACCGCTATTTGGCAGTTACTGCCAAAAGAAACAGACGGAGTACAGCATCAGACCTGTCTCGTCAGCTCTCTTCAGCTACCGGTACGACAGTTTCAAGGCAGACCGTGTACAGACGCTTAGGGCACATTGGTCTATATGCTCGTAGGCCTGTCAGATGTGTTCCACTTACCGCAACTCACTGTCGCCTGCGATTAACCTGGAGTAGAGAGCATGCATTGTGGACACCGCAACAGTGGTCTTGTGTGATGTTTTCCGACGAGTCCAGGTTTAGTTTGGAGTCTGATTCTCGCCGGACATTCATCTGGAGAGCGCCAGGTACCCGTTACCACCAAGAGAACACCATTGAAAGACACCGTTACGGTGGTGCAGGATGGCTCGTTTGGGGAGGAATTATTCTTGGTTCCAGAACTGACCTGCATGTTCAGAGTGTAACGATGACAGGCCACATCTATCGGGATGCCATTCTGGAACAACATGTACATTTGTTTCGGGGCGCCATGGGTGCTGAATTTGTGTTTATGGATGACAACGCCCGACCTCACCGTGCAAACATTGTAGACGAATGCCTTCAATCGGAGGATATCACCCGTATGCATTGGCCAGCATACTCACCGGACTTGAATCCAATAGAGCATGTGTAGGATATGCTTGGCCGACGAATTGCAGCCCGTCAACCCCCTCCCACCAGTCTACCGGAACTTCGGAGTGCATTGCTTGATGAGTGGTGTAATATTCCACAAGATCAGATTGATCATTTGATACTCAGCATGCCTAGGCGTTGTCAGGCCTGTATTGCATCGTCCGGGAGACATACTCCGTATTAACCATCCTACTAACCATGTTATACTGTTTTTTGTAAATAGGTTCTTTTTTTAAATTTGGTCAAGGGAGTAAAACTTGCAATTTTTATTAATTATGTCAAACATATAGCATTTTTTTTGCTCTATTTATTTTTTGTTTAATAAATAGACTTTACAAATAAGTCAAATTTGTTTTGCTTCTTTCTCTTTCTTTGCCTGAAATTCATTATCCTTAATTTATGGACATGAGTGTAGTATGAAAAATAAAACTTATAAATCATGCCAATTGCACTCGCTATAGAAGACTAATAAAGCATTTCGCACATTACGCAATAAAAAGCTTCCTACACGTGAATGTCTTATTTGAATGCATATTACTATGGATAGTTAAAGTAAGTGAAACAGCGTAATTAATCTATTTCATCCTATCACAATCCACATTAAAATGGAGTACAGCAGTTACTCTGTGAACCTCGATAAAAAGGCTGATAATGCAATGTTTATCAGCAGAACTTTTTTTCTCTAAATATGCCAATAAAATACTCGAGTTTCGTGACGATCCATCAGCATATCCCTTCGGTATGTAATGAGTATAGACGCATAAACAAACAAAAGTGCTAACTTTTTTCTGGTTGTTTTAGGAAGATTTTTAAAAATATATTTTTATTTCTTTAACAGAACAATGTCAATAAAAACACTTCAAACCACTACTATCCATAAAATTAGAATTATTTTATGTGTCATGTATAAGATTTTTCAGTATTACTCTCACAATTTTCAATTTAGATAGTGATGTCATCAATCTCCATAATGTATATGATTTCGTTCTGCTTGGAAATGAAAAACATCATAAAAATCCCGTCAAATAATTTCTTCAGATAGACGACCATGTTTTCATCTGAATTCGTTTGTTGTGCCCCAATACAATATCTATCAATACTCACTAATTACTGTTCTTCCCTGTTGCAGGGATGATGCGTATAAAATTTTGGGCATCAAATGAATTGTTTCGTTTAAAAAATTCGGTTACTTTTTAGTAGTTACAACCACTACTTTTCTTCGGGTGCAAGTTTTACTTCTAGGTACTAATCTTATGTTTTTACTATTTATTTTTAAAAAGTGACATATTCTTATTCTGAATAAAGTCATTAAAACGATATAAAATTTTCTCTCGTTTTATTTTTAATTAAACAATACAGCTGATATGTGAAATCAGTTTCCCTGTCATTTATTGCTAATACTCTTTTATAAAACATATCGTATTTATGCTTTTGATTGCTTTAAAGAGTATATCATTTCCTTGTTTGAAGGAAAATATTACATCAAATTGTAAAAAATACTGTGTAAAATTAATTGATGCATTTTGGCTTAAAATTACACGTACATTAAAAAATCTGGCACTAAATTACTGTTAATCGCAAATATTAAAAATTTTTTACGTCTCATTTCTGAAAACATATTATTCAGAAGATTTACTACGATTCAAAAGTTTCATTTCATTTTTACAAAATTTATGCTGAACAAAATATTTTTTCCCGTTATATGACTAAAGTACTGCAGTTGTATTTTAGCGCAATTGCTCTTTAGCACGTTTTGAGTAAAAATAACATTATCACTGGCGAGTGCATTTAAATCTCTCAAAATAAGAGAAAAACAAAAACTTCATTAAATGAAAATTAAATATTTAAAACGTACGTTATTTTTCAGAATGAGAATACAGTGAAAAGAAAAAGAATTTTGTTTAAATTAAATAAATCACGCATACAACTTATTGTTATTTTGATTTTATTTTTTTATTTAACGGAGTAGTTTCTTTAATTTAAAATTGTGCACAAAGAACTATGCATTACTTTTACCTCCAAGTTCTGCTGTAGTTGCTAGTAATTACAGCACAATATGTAGGTAAAATGTAGCACATTGCGCTGGAGTTATAAGTAATTACAACATAAGTGCAAGTAAAAGTAACGCATTCTTTTTCAGTGTGTAGATTCCTGACTACTGCGACTTGATGCATAAAAATGTCCGTGGCGTGATAAATCAAAACCAAGATTTTTATAGAAATTGAAAAAATGGTCTAAAAAAAGCTTGTAAAAAAACTTGTTTGAAGCACTAAAAAAAAACAAGAGAGAGAGAGAGAGAGAGAGAACTGTAAAAATACTTAAGGAATTGTGTCGTAATTCCTACATCACACTCGTATTATATTAAGAAATAAGTTAGGTAATATACATTTTAGCAGCCATACAAATAAAACTCTTCACAAAGACTACATTGCTTCCAAAACATATTTACTGTTCGCACATAATTCTCCGTAGCGTAATAACTATACCAGATGCAGATGCAATGTTTATGCAGTTACATGTTAGGAAAAAAATTATGTTACTTTTAGCCATACATTGTGCTGTAGTTATTAGCAATTACAGCCTAGTGTGTGCATAAAATGCAGCACATTGTGTTTTAGTTATATAAGTAACTACATCACAATGTGATGCTAGTAAAAGAAACTCAGTTTTTTTCAATTTACAATCGCATATATTTAAAGAGAAAAAACACCCATGTCCGAAAAATGATTTAATACTTCTACCAAACAAATGTACTTTTCTCGTTAGACATGGGTAATGCAATCCCGCACTGTTTTCCGTCTTGCGGGATTTCGGGATTGAGATTTATTGATCCCGCGGGATTGAGATTTCATTTAGCTAGGGCTTCATTCCAATAGAGAAAAGTAAAAAAAAAAAAAAAAAAAAAAAAGTTTTTAAGCACTATGAAGTTTAACTTTAATAATAATAATTAATCTTATGAGCTAATTTATACAATAGCTTACAGAAATATGAAAATTATAATTATGATTTTCAGAATGATATACTAAGTTATGTCTTAAAATATTAGTATTAGTTATGTTAGTTGCTAAAAATCAAGAATTTACAGAAAAATACGATTTATAAATACATTCACATACCTACGTTATTTTTTTAGTTGCTGAAAAAAGAACGCACAAAATCGAACAAATCCAATGAATCATTTCCTTGTCTAGATTTAACTTTAGTAAAATAATTAAACGTGTGAATTAAAAACAATTAAAAACTAAAATGAGAACTTTTATAATTAATTCGTGACTGTTCGCTAAGAGATAAATTAGTATGAAATATTTCAGTTCATTTGAGACTGGGAAGTTTGCGAAAAATTTAGATTACTATGTTTAGATTTATATGTTTGATCCAGACTCTTATTAGAAGATATAAAAAATAAAACTTATAATTAACATTTTTAATTATTGATTCGTTTATTGTTAGGTAAGAGACGTGATTATTCAAAAATTTTCGGTCTATTGATTGGGAAAGCGGCGTTAAATTTTAATAAAAAATAACTTATTTCTCAGCATCAATCCCGCAGGATTGGGATCGTAATCCCGCGGGACTAGTCCCACAAATATTTGTGCGGGATCCGAGAGGATCCCGTTCCTACAGGATTGGGATTGCATTCCCTAGTTAGGCATTTTATAGTAGAAGCCGACTAATAGCTGAAAGAATACTAAAGATTGGCTGTTGTTGTTGTTTTGACTAATGCATTATGGCAACCATTGATCGGGCCCCAATCTTCCATATAGGACGGAGAAGGCGAAGAGGAGGGACTTCCTTTTTAATAAGCCTCAGTTAAGGAAGTCTGATTTAGCACGGGGTAATTTTGAGCCAATTCCAGATGAGAGACCTAGCACCTGGATTGGGATCCCTAGAGGTGTCGTTTGAACATGGAGGATATTAGAGCCACGGCACATTTTATGTGAACCAGCTCCCTCTATAACGTATCTGGTTCCACAGCAGCCCACAGGAGAGAGGTTTTCACCCTCCCAAGCACTGGCTAATGTGGTGCTGCTTCACTTTCCGTGCTTAGCGACTTTAACATTCTTAGATGGCTGCTTGAACATTCTGCGGGACTTGAACATTCTTAGATGGATGAAATGTGAAGGTGCAGGGTTTTTGCCTACCGCACGGCTGTAGATGTAACGATCTGGAATCTTCGGCGGTTTTATCCCTATGTAACGTGAATTCGCTTTAGAATCCTTTAAAAGAACTCCCCCCAAGGCATCCCTTTCTTTGTCAGAAAATCCTCGTGCTGAAGAAATAATTTCTGTTATAAAACTTATAATTCATACAACAACTTTATGCTTTAGTTCAAACCCAGTTTAATACCACAGTCCAAACAGAAAGATTTTTAATTCCAGAAGTTAAAAATAAAAATAAAAACTTTTTTTTTTTTTTTTTCACAACATATCATTCACATTCCTGACGTGGAACAGAAATAAAATATTTACACTTGAGAACACAAATAAAACATTCGGAGTAATTTTTCTAGTACCTCATTGAAAAATTTTCCCTCCCCTCCAATAATCACAGAAAGAATCTTACTTCAGGTAATTCACTGAGGGAGAGAAAATAATATTTCATTCACTAAAAGATAAGAAAGAAAGAAGACGGAAGTTTTAAATCTGTATGTCTGGCTATTTCAATAAAATATTTTGTCTCGAAATATTTTAATAAATATTTTTTTTTTACTCTTGTAACTTTAAATGCATTTTAAAGTTTAATTTGGAACGTCATTAGTGTGTTTAGGAATGCATAAAGATCCGCATGTTGTCTTAAAATATCGTGCGTTGCGTTACAAGCATGTTTTTTTAAAGCTTCGGAACTTTCATTTCTTCCTCTATCATAATCTTGAAAAATTAAAGAAGGTATGGGTCATGATTGTTTTTGTGGTTGTTTCGAACTGATAAATCTGAAATATTATAATTGTTAATTTTTTACTACAATAAAATAAAATGTATTTATTTAAGTGTTATTTCGAATATTTAATCATCACATTTCATTTTTTTAATTATTTTTTAACCGCTGTAGTTTTTATGCACGAAGTTGAAAAATCATGTCTCGACTCAAATTTGATTGGTCATAGAGTTTAAAATTTAATAATTAAGCAGAATAAATTAATGTAAATTTAATGCTGTAAAAATTAGTTGTAATTAAAAATGGTCTTGTTTTTAATTTCTAACTTAAACGAATCTATTCAAATCTGAAATACATTATTCGCAATTCAGGAAGCGCTCGTATCGTCTTTAAAATTGATTACTTGGAACTGGATTTGGCATAAATTAAAGGAATCACTTAAAGTAAAATACATCTTTATAAAAATATTTTTTAATCAGTGCTTGGTCTATTTTCGTCTTCTCATATTTTTCTTCTACTGTTAAAGTTATTTTATATGGCTGCGATGATATGCATTATGCTTTTCCTCAAAGACGGAAGAATAAATTCTTTTTCAGAATCTATTTAGCTGTAATGCAATGCTTGGAAGTATAATTCTTTACTACATACGCTGACTAAATATGACTGTGATGTACTAGATCACCTATGTAATATGGGCTATCATTTGCTTTCACTTTTTAAATTTTGAAACCAAGAAGGTTTCAATAAAGATATTTAAAATCAAGTATTTTATTTCTGTTCGCATTTTTCCTTACTTCGGCTTTCAAAATTTCTATTTCGCTTTTCCCCCGCATGCAATAACCTTTTACTGATTAGTTATTTTAGTCTCGGTGGCGCCTCCTGGGCTAAAGCTAGATTTCTTACGTCGGTTTGTAATTTGTAACGTGTTTCACATCCCCTCTGTTTGCTGTCATTTTGCCATACTTTATTTATATTATTTTTGATGCCATGCAAGGGCTTTCAAAACTATCCAATCGCTGATTGTTTACTTTAATTTCATTGGTCTAAATTTATTGCAACTCTGTAATTGATGTTGGTTATCTCGACCAAGTGTGTGTTCTCACCAATGCCAAGCCCTGTTGGTATCTGAATTTTCTCATCACTTCATCGCTTGTAGATTGTAAAATATAGACGTAATTTTTATTTCGATCGGCCACCACCAGACTGCAATATTTAAGTGTTTATTTTAAATTGTGTCTTCATAAATAGAGTTATGAAGTATCGGCTGGGTACGTGATTTTATGTTTAACAACTAAGTTGCGGAGAACGCTAATTAATTAAGAAAATAGTTTAATTAAGTAAATTGTTCAGTGCAATTACTTCCTTCTATTGGTGTTAGATTCTGATGACAGGCTCAGCAGCTGATAATAGGTTTGACCACTACGAGGCGGAAGACAAACATTCGTGGCGGCTATTTGGTTATAAGGGCGCCTAGTAGGCAAGCCAACATTGCCCTCAATGAATGTCCTCCTAAATTTGAACCAAAACCATATGAGAGACCGAGAACCTGGATCGACACTCCTGTTTGTATCGTTTGAAAACAATGAGTACATTGGGGACAGGACAGATTTTAAATGCACCAGCTCTCTTTAGCGTACACGGTCTCGCGGCAGTCCAGTTGGGAGAGGTAGTCACCCTCCGAAGCGCTGGCCGAAAATGGAGCTGCTTGACTTATGTTGTTCTTAAGGGAACCGAGCTTAGCTGACCGAGACATTGCGGAACTTGGTGTTAAAGATGCAAAGCAATATTTTACAAAGAAATAATTCATATTTGTGGGTTATTCTTTTACAGCTATGCCAGGAAATAAAATGTCCCACCACCTTAATCGATTTCTTCGCTGATTTTTGTAACTATTGCTTCGAATTACTAACTAATAAAACTTCAAAAATTTGTACTTTCAACATATTATGTTTTTATTTTCTACTTTTCTGTTTTCTGTTATTACGCTTTTATGTAAAGAAAATCATAAAAAAATTTCCTTCAAATCGGCTTGAATACGGGCTAAGATCTTTCAACTCCATAATAATGTAATTTCTTAAGATGATTTCCACATTTGTTCAGAAATAACATACTGTGTTGAATAATTGTGCATGTGTGTGTGTGTGTGTGTCGCTAAATGTATGCATTTAATCTACTGAGGGTCTCTATTTTTCATCTACAATTTTTGTTAACCCAAATGCATGATACTATTTTTCAACTTTAAAGCAAGGCGTTGGTGTTACGGAAGAAGTTTTTTTTACTTATAATTGCCATAACGCAAATTTGTTTTTATGTCGTTGAAATTGCCTAAATTCAGTAACGCGAACAGAATTTGATCGGAGAGACGGGTCATCCGCTCTTATTAATTAATAAAATTTAATTGCGCCATTCAGTTAAGATACGCACAATAAAATATAAATAAATGAAGTAGTTAATGCTAATTTTTAGAGCTCGTTTGAAAATTTATTTTTCGAAACTGTTTTTCAGACTAGACTACCAAGGAATCCGATGTGCTCAGCCTTTTACAACGTGCTTTCGAATACTGCTATTTATAAGAGCTTTCATGAGTTTATAAAGTGCTTTCTTTGCATTTAAATTTGTCGCAAACGCCTGTCCTTTCAAACTTTAGCTTCGCAGATTGCATCAGTATCACGCCGCTAGAAATATGCTTTTAAAAATTTCCTCTGACAAAGTAAAGAAGCATTTTTAGAAAATTTGTAAAGTAGTTGTAATTCAAAGCCATGTGTTATTTAAATGGAATAACTTTCTCAAAGATTTTAAAACTCATATTGGGAACAAAACTTTCGTACCCGAATTTTCTTTCTCAATCCTACTTTTCATAGAAATGTTCTTTTAAAAATAAAAAGCATCCACTGATGATAAAAATGAATAAAAGATTATATCTTTTATTTCTGTGCTGAAACACCTATTAGCTTACACTGGAAAGAGTCGTTTCGAGCAAAACGATAACATGATCTTTCTAAGTGATTTTCTTACAAAGTGCTCCACTATTGTTGAGCGTGTTGGAACCCGACTCCTTCCAGAATATCACAGGGTGAAAGTTTTATATGAATTTAATCCATGCATTATATCGATAAATCCCTATTTCAAGATAAAAGAGATATAAATCCTTAACATACTTCTTTCCTATATTTTTCCTGTTGCTAGGAAAATACATTTCCCTCGGAAAAACTCGAAATAAAAATATTTGCAGTAAATGATAGAAAAGATACGCAGTGAGGAAAAAATGATAAATATTTTTTTCAGCTTGAAATAAGCTCAACTTGTACTTTTTGAACATAAAATAATTGCTTATTTTTTCTGAAAATTGATTGCAACATTAGTTTATTTAAGAAAAAGTTACTAAACGGCCGCTCAGGTGGTATAGTGGCTTAAGAACCATTCTATCATGCCTTGGGTCCCGGGTTCGAATCCCTAGTGTTAACTTGTCTGTCCCTTCATAGGGGGTAACTCTGGCCGCCCATTGGGTGTCCCCATAATACAATGACTAGTAATTCGGGCCTTAGTAGTGGCAAATGCTCGATGAGCAAGTAAGTACCCGTCCATTTAAAAAAAAAAAAAACAGAGAAGTCACTAAACGTCAAATATAAAACTTAACTTTTTTTATTGATTACTTTTTCGGTATAGAAACTATGAATCCTTACAAAATCAAGTTCTCGAAATTCTAACCTTTTTAGCATCTTTATAACTTCCTTCAAAAATATTTTTTCTTCGTTAATAGCGCTTTTAAAGATTAAATATTAAAACTTCTTATAGATTTAATGCTAAAATTATATAGAGCATCTCCCTATCAGCTTACAGATTAAAGATTAAGTCAGTTCTAATTAAGAAATATCCTACAAATATGTGGTCATTAAAGTAGCAAAAACGTTTTTGCCTTTTTCCGTAGAATATTCTACGTAAAAAGGTTTTATGGACATTTAAAACATATAAAATTAAAAATATGTGTATATTTCTTATGGTAAAAAAAAATATATAAATAAAAATCAGTGTTTCATCCAAATACGTTTTCTTGTATACGTTCACAAAACATCATTTCCAAAGTTTTTGAGGCACTTCCAAGATATGTCTCGTATATGCTAACGTATTAAACTTTCATAGAAAGCATCGCAACGTTAAATATTGAACAAACATTTGCGCATGGAAAGGTTTGGTCTTTACCAAGACAATCCTTAACAAACAAATATTGTTGCGCAGTAAATCACTACAAATAAAATACATGAAATGTTTGCTTAATTGAGCCTGACAAATTTCAGTTAATTTAGATAAAATATGTTAGTCATCTTGCATCAAAACATTTATATTAATTTTACCAGAGATGACCAACAGTAACGTATTACTAGCAAACCAAATAAGTTTCGATTTTCTAAAACATGAGAAATTTGGTTTCCCTCAGTAGATGTACAAGCGCTGTAGAACCCCATCTCATCCAGCTAACTGAAATTGTATGTCATGGTTTATTGCGGAAGATTGAGAACAATTTACTGATATGATTGTCAACAACCCCACATCAATCATACTTGATATAGAATTTTCACCGCATGAGGGATTCAGTAAAAGTAATCGAAGTATTACAGCCGCGCGTAAATATCACATCTTTTATGAAAGTTTGTGATGAAAAAAATTCTCTGATCGCTCAAAAATCTTGTGATCGGAAAGCGCAAAATGATTTATCTTAGAACTGTCACTTTCAAATTCTAGGTCACATAACTTGACACAATAACAACTGGGTAAAAAATGTAACAAAAGAAATGAGTAGATGGGCAACGTACATACATTGAATTTTGCCTCCGAAAATTTATGATATACAATTTTAAACCTTCACAGTCTTCATGAGCGATTCATATATATATACGTATATATATATATATATATATATATATATATATATATATATATATATATATATATATATATATATATATATAACTAACAAGTAAAACACAAAACATACTACAAATAAGACATATCTCGCAAAAAAAAAAATATATATATATATATATATATATATATATAACAGCTATTAGCAAGAATTAGAAACCAGAATTTGAAGCCAAATAAAGTGCAAGAATTATTGTGATAATATAATGGAACGGAAATTATAACCACTGTCACCATCTTCAGGGGCCACAAACAGTGGATTATAATTTACAGCAAACCAAATAGTAGGGTTTCGGTTGTGTGGCATATCAGAAGAGATATTAACTCCACACATCTGGGCCCTACCCTACTCTATAAAGGAAAGAAGAAATCAAAAAGATAACAAAAATTAGAAATAGGAATATAATTTTACATACCAGACCTTGAGCACATGTAAATTTCATTTGAACAAATGATATGTGTTGCCAATGTTAAGAATTGTAAAAAGTGAAAAATGGTGTTGCCACTAAATAAAAGTGTAAAAGTGGAAAGAAGAAAGTATAGGAGTTGCCAAATACTAAAAGGTAATATTATTAAATTTTAAGAATATCCAGGTATATTAATATAATAAATATATATTGAATAATAATAAATTAAAATGATTGAATAAAATAAATAGTATAGCAAAATTAAATATAACATATTGTTTAAAAAATATAATGAATATTATTATTGACAAAGTATGTATAATAAGTTATTGTATGACAGAAGATTAATCTAGTAAATAAGAAAAAAATAATGTTTAGGACAGAATAATCACAATATAGGAACCCCGTTTTTTTTTTGTTTTTTTTTTCCTCCAGATATATATATGCATGCATATACACATCCAAATTGTTTTTAAACATATTACTTTTTTTTTTTAAATGAGAAAAACTTCCTCCGCCCGACCCAACCATCCAATTACAACCTTAAAACCAAAAACCCCACCCAACCTCCAGTAAATTAACAAAGACATTAGACACATCATTATCAAGAGTTGTATATAATAGATTTTAGGAACTTAGTGGGATAGTTGTATTGTCTAGCTGACAGAAATAGAGATTTAAAATTGGAGACTTTAAAATCATCAGAGCATAGAAACTTGATTCTACAGCAGTGATTATAGATGATATTGCGAAATACAGATTTATGTAAGCAGGAGGAAAAATGAGTAAAGCTATTTACTTTAAAGCTAAAATCTTTACGCTTATCATATATATTGAAACTAAGGCTATTTCTAGGAGTGATGGAGATACTTAGATCTAGAAAACTAACAGAATTTGTTAAGCATATCATTTTTAATTAATTCCAGAGCAGATGGATATTTTATGGGAAGATAATGTTATTATTATTAGTAGTGTTTACAAGTAAGATATCATCTATATATCGTTTAAGAATGATGTGAGTATTAGTATATTCTTTTTCATAGTAATATAAGTAAAGATCTGCAAGGTAACTAGATGCTTAACCACCTTGTGGTATACCATGATTTTGTAGATATATTTTATTGTTATGTAGAATAAAATTATTATAGATAATAAATTTAGATAGACAACTGAAATAAGTTACATCAACATGGGAAGGGAGCTGAATATGGTTAACACAAGTTTCAAATAATTCATTAATTACATTGTAAAGGTCGTCAAGAGGAATATTGTTAAATAGATCTTTAAAATCATAGGTATATAAAGAGGTAATATTACTAATAGTACATATTGTATTGCGTAGATCATAACTATTTCCTATAGAGATAGAGTAATCATTACGTTTTATATAATACTCATGCATAACAGACAGTATCTTTAATAGAAGTTTACTTGCTACATTGCTATATGTGTTACATCCTATTGTAACAGTTCGAAACTTTAAAATCGATTTATGAAATTTAGGGATTAGTACAATATAAGGATAGTTTAGATTATTATGTTGTAGGTTGAGAAGTTTATAGAAAGCCAGAATTTTTTTGTTACAAACTACAGTAGACAAATTAGTAGAGGAATAGATACTGTTATTTACAATTATAGAGGCTAACAAGCTATGATATAACTGTTTACAAATAAAAGCATAGTTCAGTTCTACAAAAACATTAAAAAATAAAACTGTCTTAAATAAGCTTAATTTAAATAGCCTATTTTATTATAACTCAATTGCTGTAAACAAGTACATAGCGTGACATTGAACTCTCCAGCGTCCAATCGATTGATTTTTAGAGCCCTGAGTAATAGGCCATTTCTGCCCTAAATCTGTTTGGTCTTTTTCAGAGCAGTTGTTACCTAAATTTTAGTTTGTGTTCTTTCCGAAGTCTTTTTGACTCTCAACTAAGAAGCAGAATTGCGATTTTAAATCAAATCGGCAAAATTATGCAAACCTTTTGCGATTTTGAAACTTGTATCGCGTACAAATACGTGGGTTTTAGAAATGTTAAAAAATATTTTTCATGACTAGTGTTCATTAATGGTGTTTTCGGTGTCATTAGCTCTGCATTTTGCAATAAAGTATTTTCGCGTAACCAAGAAATCAACAAAGAGGGCACGCTCACATAAAACCATAGATTATTTTAGTATAGGATAGACGGTGCTGTTGCTAAGATATAAATCATGAAATAGAATTGGATTAATAGTTTCACCGTGTTTTAATTTTATAGAAACCTAAATAAATTTTTTTAGTTCTTTTAGATAATCTTGCTTTTAGTGTGTCAAAGATTAAAGACACGAAACTGGATTAAACTAAATCCTATTTTTTTTTCCTTACTACAATTTCATTACAGTTTTTTTTTTTTTTTTTTTTTTTTTTGATCTCGACGTATGAAAAAATTGTAGTTTATTTTAGTACTGGAAAAGATAGAAATATCCAATCATTGATTTGTATTCCTGAAATATTCATAACTACAAAGGAATTTCAAGAGATACGTTTTATTTTAAAAAATTCACTCTTCCGTAGCATATGAAAAATAATAATATGATATTTGACTGACATTTGAATATACATTTTTTCAGTACTTTCAAAATATTTCTTGAAACAATATCTTACTTACGTGACTTTACGGTGAAAGATGTTTGACCTCCTACTTTCTAGTGGGCATTAGTTCAGCTACTCATTCAGGAACTTGAAACCATTTTACAGCTACTTTTATTGGACCAGTATAACGGCTAATTTTGCATATTTATTTTAATGTTTGCAGTAAGAAAGAATATTTTATCGAAGTAAATATTAATTGGCACATTTTATCATTCCAGAAACAATCTAAAAAAAAGCCACTGTCCATAGCATTTCATAATTTCATTTTTAAAATAATTATCTTTTATTCCAAATTATGGATTCATTTCAGAAAAAAACTATGCATAAAAATAAGTTACAATTCATAATATTTGTAAATGCAGCCACATTTTCAATTATTACTCTCGAGATAACATTAAAAAAAACATTTAGGTAATTCATAGAAAAAAAAAGTACACCCAAGCCCCTAAGCCAGAACAAGAATTTTAATAAAACAGTCGGAAAGTTTTGCCAAAGAAAAAAAATATATTCTTTCGCATTTAAGTAGCTTGATCTGAAATCAATTCCAGAGTAAGCAGAAGGGACTGACCGTTAGTGAAAGAAAATTAAATGTGAGATATCGAAAACACAAATAAAAAGAAAGGGAAATTTTCCTTGAAACTTTTCTAATTTTAAAGTTACTAAAAAGGTATACAAAAATGAGTATTCCTTTCTGAAATTTTTTATTCTAATATGGGTTCATCCGTATTCAAAAATTTATTTCATAAACCAGATGGATTCAGCACAGTTTTCTAGAAACCCCCCGATGCTGGTATTGGAATTCGATGACGTGAAGTGAAATATAAATTTTTGCTCATAATAAATAAGTAAATAAAAGTTTATTTTAATTGCTGGATAAGCATGATATATTTGAATATTAAAACAATTTTGCTAAACTTTTATCACATTCTTTTAAAATTATTAAACTTTAAAAAATTGTTAGTTATACACATTAATGCAGCATAAATTGACGCACATATCTAACTTGTTGCAAAAATTATAACGCATACATTGGATTCTCTTTTGCTGAAGCCATCGGATGGTTTGTGTCAACGTCTAACGTACGTAGAAGGTCTCCTGGATCTGGTCTTTACGTGAAGTGAACATACATACATGCACACATCCATACATCAGTGGTTTCCAAGCACCAAGGGGGGGAAATCACAAAAAGAGGGATAACTAATTCAAAAAAGTATAATTTACATATGCTGTTGACCTTGAATAAAACTGCAATATGCAATTCAATTGCGCTGCACGTTAGAAAGTAAGGCTACAGATATCGGCTCTGATAATCAGGTGAGAAATCTGGTACACTCAATTCGTTACAATGACCTCGAGGCATCACTTCCTTCGCAGAACTACAATTTAGAGCCATTGGAAGACTAGAAGCAGGTCAGAGAGAGATGATCAGATGAACAAATGCAAGTCCTTCTGTGATCAGACGTCTATAGAGATGTCATTCTTGATCATAATGGCAATCCTTATGCCGATACAATAGCTAATGATTTCCTGTTACAAGACAACGCTAGACCGCACAGTGGGAAAAAAAATCCTGCATGCAGGGAGCTTCAAAAATATCTGGCACAATTTTAAAGAGTGGTTCAGGGATTCAGAACTGCAAAGTAATGCAGGGTCAAATACAACGTATTCATAAACCTGTTAATAATCACTTTACAAAAGGTGTTGAAGAGTTAGTTAACGCTCCTTATGAAGCTTTACTACTAAGGACATTATACAAAAATTGTATGATTCAAAATTAAATATAATTTATAATTTTAGTTCAGTATTTTTGAAAAGAAAAAGTTGAGTTTTAGCAAAATGTAATTTGTAAATTTCACCAACACTCCAACACCTTTTGTGAAGTGATTATTAACAGGGATTTGAAGATGACTTTTAGACCCTGCATTTGTATGCAAATTTGAACTGTTTCCGTTCCCTCGACAACCCGTCACATTTGCGCCACATACTTTTGAAGAATTCTGCGTGCACATGTACAGGGTATTAGAAACACAAATATAAAACTTAAAGAAGGGATAAAACATTTAAAGATCGAGAATTACGTAGAAATGCAAGAACGAAAATTTTATCTCCATGCACCTCTTAATAATCCTTTATTTAAAAGTGCTGAATTTTTAGTGAAATTTCCTACCACGTTTTTATAAAACTTAATTATTTTACAAAAAAAAATTCAGAACTAAAATTGATAATTATAAACTGCATTTCTTTTCATGGACGCAATTTTTAGAGAGTTGACAATTTTTTGTAAGACTAAAGTTAAAAACTTAAATTAGTATTCCAACACCTTTTTCAAAGTAAATATTAATTTCAAAGTAAATGCCTATACTTATAAACATATAATGAATAGTATATATATCAGTCAAAGGAGTTCGGTTGTAGTTATCTGACTATTCATCCCCCCCCCCTCCCAAAAAAATATCACACAAGTATTTTTAATAAGAACATTTTAAAGGTTTCGTTTTCGTTTTTAAAGTCCATCCTCCATAATGGGTGACGATAAGTATCATATTGGAATTACTTCCTGGACATTTTTAATCAGATTCACAAAGGTACTGTCTGTCTATGGAAAAAATTCCCTGGAAAACCAATACTTGGCAAAGCGTTGGCGGGAGTTCTTTCAGTAGACAAATAGCATGATACAGAAATCCACAATCATATAATAGTAGCGTTTATTTTCTTAAATCTTGCAGTTCAGCATCAAAATTATCTAAAGTCGAAATTCGCATCGAAATGGCAGAGTAGTCTCTGCCGCAAATACTTTTCGCTAACGAAGCACTAATTACTTCGTAAGAAAGATAGTAGCAATTTTAGTACTGATATTTATCAAGCTGAAATAATTGCGCAAGACAGCAAAGAGGGTAACCAAAGTTAGAAATACAAAATTCTTAGATTTGTGGGAGTTTTCTTTCTCAGAATTTCCTAATCTAGCGAAAATCGAATACGTCGCTTCAACATTGACACTTGCTTTGAAACTTTGTAAATCCGTAATGGGGGCGGAGAAGTTATTTCAGGGATGCGTCGGAGGATCTGTAAATATTTTGTGATTGGGAAGGAAATTAGAATTTCTGTGTTTGAGAACTGATAACATTCTTGTAACACTGAAGCGACTTTCTAATTGCTTTAAACAGAAATAAAGACAAAATAAAACAAGAGTTTAAAAAGGTAGGTTTTATTTAAATACGTAAGTCTAAGGAATTCTTTTCATTTCGTGGAACCGCAGTAAATAAAGACAATATTTCAGGCTGTTTCTCTCTCGTAAGCAATAAAAATTCGTTGTTGCTAATGAACCACAGAAAATCATTGAGAGACATTAAGTCTCTGAAGCGCAAGCATTTTCACATCAATATAGAAGACCAACTGGATAGAGTACCCAATGCTGAAAAAGTGCAGCCGTTGCCATCGATACATTTAATTACCAACAACATGTCGGTCGATCAAATCGCCCATCTGGAGCCCCAGAATGGAAGAAATTTTCAGAAACAGCTGGCTGTGTGGCCGCTCAGCCAGATAAATGGAAAGGTTCTTCATATTGTGGTAATTCTCTTATGTACAGCCTGTATAGTTCAATTTTATGTTTTAAGTCTAAAAAATACAAAACTTTAAATTTATTCACCCAATAAAACTACAACGCCGCGGATTTTTATTAATTTATTAAATATTTTTTTAAATATTAAATTATTTATAAGTACATATATATATATTAATACCTAAATAATTGCTATGATGTAGTAGCTTTTCATACATAATTTCATTAATATCTCCACACAAATTATTCATAAACCAATGTTTTAATGGACGGAAAATATTCAGAAAAGTTCTTGAAATTATTTCCAGCCGTTAACAAAATTTCCTTTTTTCCCGTATTACAGAGACAAGATTAAACACATCCTCTTACCGAACTCTTAAATTTAAATCAAAAGTCAGCAAGCAGCACGAAAATGAATTCCTGTATCTCATTCTTTATTTTTTAAAGAAACGAAGTATAATTTATTTAATATTTATTTATTCTATTCCTTCTCCGAAGATGTGCCAGATACAATAAGAGATCATTTAAATAATCGATACAGAATATTTCAACACGGCTTTAATATTCGTCAGGTTTCCTTATTAAAGGTTAAAGGAAACTTGTTATTTCCTTCGTCTGCAAAAAATTAGCATTGTACTTTTATCAAGGTTTACGAAAGCTATATTTTTGTAGTCAAATTTCAGTAAAAAATTAATACTCGTATTAAATTTCAACAAATACTGTTCAATCAAAAGTAAACTCGAATAAATTTAGAGTTTCATTTCATAGTCATAAAAATGTACCTCTAATAACTAAAAATGCATATCAAACATACAGTTTATAATGTACGGCATGATATTTTACATAACTTGAAGCTATCGTTTTAGAAAATAAAGCATGTTTGGCGGCTTTTAAAAACAATTAAACGAAACTAATTTGTGTAATGGACTCGAAAACTTTCAGGATGCTTTTTCACGAGTTGCACGAGCTATAATAAACTAAAAACCGTCATCTTTTATGAAACTTCCTGAAAATATTCTTATACGTGGAACTGAATTGTGAAATTTAACAAGTATGACGTATTCCGCAAATATAGCATTTTTAAGATATTTTCTGAATACAGGTTTATTGTTATTACACTGTATACAGAATAATAAATACAAATTATGAAGGAACATCTTACATATTTTCTATACCCTTTTATTCCCCAAACATAATTATTTCGTGTAATTTTTTATCATATTTTTTTAACTACAGTCTTAAACTTTTTGTAGGTAAATATGATACCCTTTTGTTGGGTTAACAAAGCTCAATTATTACTTTTAGTAAAGACACTCAACTGTATATTCTTATCAAAGCTCACACATAATATTTCTTTCAATCCATTTTCAAATTTCAACTTAAAGAAAGAAAGGCAGGCTGAAATTTCTTTAAAAAGTCTATAAAATAAAAAGTCATTTATTCGACAGTTTCATCTTCTATCATAAAATAATATGCCTAGTAATAAAATACACAGCGAAAAAAGAAACAAAAATATTATTTGAAAATAAGCAAAATGAGTTCATTTATTTTAAACATTTTTTATTGATAATCTTAATTTAAAAATATAAGATAAAATTTCGAACGGTGAATTGTTATTTTAAAATATTTTAAATGTAAAATAACTTCAAAATATTTTTCTCTGATCAAAATATATATAGCTAAACTTTTTTCTAACATTCTAGGCATCGAATGAAATATTTAAACTCTATCTTCAGTTACAGGTTGAATCAAATGCTGAAAATACGCTTTCAGTGTGATTACTTCTGAAGTATTTTTTTCTGTTTTCTCTTCAAAAAATATTTCCATAGCTTCTTTTAAAGCACTTGCCTGATTCGAAAGTTTCTTCATTTCTGGTACATCTATCATCTCAATTCGTTTTTATATACTGAGTTGTTATAAATGTATTCTAGATATTATTTTTACTAGTTTCAAAAATATTATATATTGTACTCTTGGATTTAAAAAAGCCTTTACAGAGGTCTCCCAAATATTTCATTGTTTTTTTCAGATTAAACCATTATTGTAAATAATAGCTCTTATAGCAAAACAGTATTAGCTCTCAATATTTTGATAGAGTACTGGGGATTTTCTCTCTTCGGTAGAAAAACAAAGTTTCATCTACACTCAAAAGCCGATCAGTAGCCAAATGAATACGGCACTGAACCCTGGTATATGGCATAAGTGTGAAGGTCCATTGTTCTGGCCTACCGAACGGCTGTCGATTTAATAGTCTCGAATTTTGGGCGGTGTGATGTTCGCATATTAAATATTGATTATCATTTAATGCGTGTCTCTTTAATGTAATCTATTAAAAATCAAGAATTCTACACTACGTTTCTGTTCTCTTTTTTTTTTTTTTTTTTTTTTGTCACTTCGACTTTTAATCTGTACATTCGCTTTTTCCCGTATGCATTATTCTTAGTTGTTTATTTTTCTCATCAGACCTTTGGAGCCGTTCTGGACTAAAAGTAGATTACATTAAAGAAAAACAAATCAAATGATAATTAATATTTAATATGTGAACAACGGCTTATTGCTTACCCCGTCTTTGTCATGGTGTTGGCGTTCGTTATTTTTTGTTGCCCTGCCTCTTTAAAATTATTTGTTGACGGTTTCATTACTTAATTTTATTGATTAAATTTTAGGGTAATTGGCGTTTTTTTATCTCGGCCAAGTTTTGCTCTCGCCAAAGTGAAATCCTGTGTTGGCGTAGTTTCGAAGTTATTCCATCTCTATTCAACTGATTTTATAACACGTAACATTTACCTAGCCACCAGCCGCCATTTCTTACCGATAGTTAATTAATAATTTCTTTTGTTTAAATAAAAGCCTTTAATGTCATATTTTGCCTCATCTTTTGCTACGTACCTGGATTTATTGTAACGCATTTGTAATCAGCCACCTGTACCATCACAGAAGTAATTTAATTGTAAAACTTTACCGCAGCCGCTCCGCATGCGGTTTAATGCAGATGTAACGTGATTGCGCGTTAGAATCCCTTAAAAAGTACTCCGTCCAAGCCATTCAACCTTTCTGCAGATAGCCCTTGTGTATATTTGCCTTGATAAACATAAATTTATCCACACTTAGATTCTCAGTAAGACTAGACTGCAGTACTACTCTCATTTTTTTAAATATCTTAGAAAAAATATTTTTAAAAAGCTGCTTTTTTTTTGCAAATTGCTAAACAATAATTTTCTAATTTTCCACTATCTTGCATTTCTCATGAAAATACTTGTAAAAGTACAAAGCTCGAAGATTTTATAAATGTTGTACATCAATTTTCTAGAAAAAGAGTGAATTCAATTTAATGAATTCAAAAATAAAATAAAGAAGAGATTCTACTTAAGATATTTCTTCCGTGTTCTGATAAAAGAATATCGCTTCTCGGATAGCCTAATAGATTAACGTAGGGTGTATTTTTCAATGGACAGACTTAAATAAATTTTCATCGTAAATCCCCTTCAAAATTACTCTTTGTTAAATAGGAAATATTAGATGCAAAATGTTTATCTTTCAATAAATAATAGTGTGAAAATATATTAGGTGGATTTCTTTTAATAACTAAGCTTGTGGGTAAAGTATTTATTGGATTAAGTTTTCATACGATGCAATGCACAAAAAATAGAATGCTCATTATGATAGAAATTGAGTTTCATAATTTTAATGGCTAGGAATAGAATACACACAGCTATCAATGCTAGTATAAAATATTTCATGGCATTAAGCATAATTACATTTTTGTGTGCGTTTTACATTTTATATACATAAATTTATTTATCTATATATCTATTTGGATTTATGTCTTTTACAATTGAAAAGAAAATGCTTCTTTACCTTATATGTAAGCATACGTAGTTAAATTAAATACTTATAAATGGTCCTTTATTTTGTAATACTAATAGAAACACTTTATAAAGTCTAGGTGAGGTTATAAAAGATGAGGATTTTCAAGATACAATCTGAACTCTGTATTACAAAGTCGCTAAATCTCCTCCCAAAAAAGGTGTTTATATGGAAAATTCGTTAAATAGAGGTTCACCTTTTAAAAACACTTTAAACTAATCAGATTTTAAATTCACAAACCGTAAATGTTATTTTTTAAAAAGTAATTAATTCCAGTTTTTTAAAATAGAACAAAATTTCTGGATTCACATTGTATTTTCAGTTTAATTAGAAAGACTTTACATTTTAAAATATCGTACATAATGACATTATCACAATTATGGCAAGTAATTTTAATTAAACAGTCCAAAAAACGTAGTTGAGAAAGAGATAAACTTCCCTCCGTTTTGGTTTTTTGTATATTAAAAATACCAATATCATATCAATATTACCAATATCCATTTTAACAAATAAAAATACCATTATCATAGGATATGAATTAGGTTATGTATAATTATAACTTTTCATACTTCTGTGGAGTTGTGCTCCTTTAAGAAACTCGATAATTATTCGCAAAGGTTAAAAGGGAAATTTCGCTTTCGCTCGAATACTGGGGGGATATTACCACATGAGTCCTTAAATTCAATAACTGAAAAAGTCGGCTGTATTTTTGTGATGTTTCTGTTTAAAAAAGGGTTCATCTTGTAATACGACTCTCATTTTTTGAATGCAGTAAAAGCCCCTTCAGGTGTATTTTCTTCAAACTGCAATACGCGTCGGATTGTTTCTAACGATTTTATCATTTCATCATACGAAAGTTCGGTTTTTTCTGCATCATCTTCATTTCCATCTTCGTCTTCATTGCAACTCGCTGGTGTATTGTTTTTATTTTTCACACTGTCTAAAATATCCAATTCAGTTAGTGTTTCTGAGGTCTCGACTTCAGAATCCAGTGAAAGAAAATCGTCAATCAGCACATCATCATTAGTTTCTTGTTTCTCCCTCAGCTTTATCCATATTTTTTCAAGTTTCTCCAAGGGAATGTTGTCTGTGTCCGCCGTTCTTTCCAAATTCTCAAATCTGACAAAGAACCTAGCTTTGGCAAAACTGGGTTGAACAGTATTTGTGGCATCATAGTTCCATGCTTCGGAAATTTCTGATATTTCTGTCCCGTAAGTTGATCTTCGACATGAATAGACTGTTGTCAAGTGCAGTGATAATTTGCCTCATTATTCTCTTGCGGTACTGTATTTTGAAACTTTTGATGACTCCTTGATCCATTGGTTGCAGTTTCGACGCAGTGTTAGGTGGCAAGTAAAAAACCGTGACATTTTTCAGTTTCAGGTTGATTTTCTTCGAATGGGCGGGAGAATAGTCAAAACTGAGAGCAATTTGGTGACACTCTGAAATCATACGTTAGTCCTATGAATCCATTTTTCACTAGTTTCTGATGTTGTGTAAGATTTTTTATTAAAATCATTATTAACTTCTAGAGATTTTGCGCTTTTAAAACATCTTGCAGTTTCGGTTCTTCCGATAGCCAATAGTTTCGATTTCGGATGCCCAGTCATATTTGCTCCTAACGAGACAGTTATCCCATCCAGTTTCGCAGCTAGACTTAACTTTACCCGGGACAAACCCTGATTTTGGTGGGACCTTCAGCACGGCGCTTAGCTACATGCCACGTTTGCCCCGTTTTGCCTTTACGAAAGTTGTGATCGTGATTCTTCATTTGCTATTTTTTCCTCCAAAGCATTTTTCTCTTTTAAATATTGAAGTCTTTTGAGGCAAATATTGAAAAAATAATGCAACCTCATCCTCGTTAACCCTTTGAGGCGCAACCCTTTCCCAATGCTGAAAAAAGGGAAGCCGTTGCCATCGCTTGACTTAACTACCAGCAAGATGGCTGACGATCGAAACGTTCATCGCGTTCCACAGATCTAGAGACCCTTTTTTGACGACAGCTGGCTGTGCGGCACAGCCAGCTGCGTGTAAAAGGGTCTCTAGATCAGCTTTGGCTTTGAGGAAGGTAACCTTTGTCTCTTTCCACCTCAAAGCTAGAACCCCGTTATTTAAAAAAAAAAATAAAAATATATACAGAAAGATGTGAAAACTAAATTACAAGTTTTATCTCGAACTCCCCTGACTACGCCTCTGGATGCACACAAAAATCTTCAAACGTTTGTAATAATAAACAAGAAAAGTATTCAAAATTACGATAATTATTGAACGTTTATGTGTTATGTCCGAGGTATGGGGAAAATATTTACATTATTTTTTATAGAGTTTTCACATGTTCCTCTATACATACATTTTTGAAGTAATGGGGGCGTATCTGCGGAAGGAGAGAGACAAAAGGTTCCCTCCCTCAAAGACAAAGCTGATTTCAACGAAATGCGAAATTCAGAAGAGAAAATATGGCCATTCTCCGTAGATGAACGTCAAATTTAGCGAGGGGAACTTTAAATTTATCCACGTATACGAATGTTTCCCATTTTCTTACGTTCACTCATCACGGGGTTGGCTGCAGCCTGTGACCCAGCCCCTGGCCCCGCCCCTGATTATCGACAAACGTAGAATATGATTTTTAATGTAAAAATCAAATACATATGAACAAGAATATAAACAATGTGTGATTAACTAATGAATATATAAAGTATGCCAAAAAGAGGTACACTAATTAAATTTGTGTGTTAATTCCATTCATCAACTTATTTTGAGATTTCTTTCCATTCGGAGGGAGGCACCGATGACGTCACCCCACCCCCTTATTTTGTTCGAAGAATGTTCACTGCGTATAAATATCAGTTAGTTTAACCGCTAGGAAAGGAATTAAACTTCAAGAGTCGTTTGAAGAAATATAGTTCCCGATCTATGTGGAAAATATTTACATGTGTTTTGTTTTCTTTCTGAATCTTAAAGAATTAAATGAGTCACTGTATTATGCGTTTCAGTTTTTTCCATGTCAGTGGCATATTAAAATTAACTAAGTTCTAAACTAACACGATTTTATTATAATTTTAAAAGAGTTCGAGATAAAACTTGTAATTTTTAGAGTTTTCACATCTTCCTCTATACATACTTTTTTGAAGTAATGGGAGCGTAGCTGTGGGAGGAGAGAGACAAAAGGTTCCCTCCCTCAAAGCCAAAGCTCATTTCAACGAAATGCGAAATTCAGACGAGAAAATATGACTGAGGTCCGTAAATGAACGTCAAATTTAGCGAAGGGAACTTTAAATTTATCCACGTATACGAATTTTTCCTAATTTCTTACGTTCACTCATCACGGGGTTGGCTGCAGCCCTGTAACCTACCCCCTGGCTACGCCGCTGATTATCGACAAACGTAGAATATGATTTTTAATGTAAAAATCAAGTACATATTAACAAGAATATAAATAATGCGTGAATAACTAATTAATATATAAGGTATGCCAAAAAGAGGTATTTTCATTATTAACGATAAAGCTTAAAAACAAAAATACCTTCAAAGTTACCAAACAAAATCGAGCTTTATTTGTTTTCCAAATCTATATTTCTTCCGAAAATGACATGATTTAATCTCTAAAAATAATAATTTTTGATTTAGAAATCTTTCTTTTAATCAAGACTTTTCAGAAGTTTCCTTTTCACGTGGAACATTATCCTCCCTCTCCGTTTAAACATAAACACTCGCGTACGAAAAAGTGCTTATTCAGTTAAAACTGGACTGAATGTAAAACTATAAATTTGAGAACAATTAATTAATCTTGTTGAAACTATTTTAATTTTTATACAGTTTAATTTACATTTAGATTTATTATTAGAATCTTTTTTTTTTCAAATTGCGTTTTTAATGTGTAGATTCCCAAGAGACTATGAAGTTATAAAATGATTTCTGACTTAAAAAGGTACCTCAAGTATAAAGATATAAATTACAATTAAAGCTTTCATGAATTTGGAAGAATATGAAATGTCAAAATGTTCTTGAAATATTTAAATTTACACTATTTTTAATTGAACATTTTTATTTCTGTTTCGGAATTAATTTTTGTACTATTCTTATATTTACATTAAATTGTATTTTTAAAGCTATTGATTTCCATTACTACTGAAAATTTTGACTAAACAAGACTTTTATTGTTGAATATAATCATTTCATTGCATTATACTTAATTCATACAGACGCAAAAACTAAAAGGTGTGATATTATAGTAACTCCGTTAATTCGTTAAGATTCAGAAACAAATAAAGCGCATGTATATATTTTCCACCCGCCTCAGGAAATGCGATTGTTGAAACGGCACTTCCAATTCATTACTTTCATAGGGGTTTTCAAACAGATTTTCTATAACTGTTTTCCACTCTTTCATTTTAGCATTAATCATTTACAGTGTAAAAAATGTGATACATTAAAAGTTTACTTGTAGTTTCTCGATATTCTATTAAAAAAAGAATACTTTGTGTTGAAGTCCTTGGCGGATTAATGCAAATTTGTCGGGGGGGGGGGGCTGTTAGTTTGTCGGTGGGGGCGGTTAGTTAGAAGATTGACATATACGTCCTTTTATGGAAGTAAAATAGGATCTTTTACATTATTTTCTTTTGTCTCGGGGGGGGGGGCGTTCACCCCCTCCGCTCCCTCTTTAATCCGCCCTTGGTTGAAGTCTTTATTGTTCACAATCGTCACACACACAATCACACATAGCATTTGAATTCAAGCAACTGTTTGAAGAGACCGCTATCTCCACGACCGGAGAGTCTTTACAGCAACCACAAACAATTTGAGAACAATTAATTAATCTTGTTGAAACTATTTTAATTTTTATACAGTTTAATTTACATTTAGATGTAAATTAAACTGTACATCTAAAGGAGGTAAAGTACATCTAAAGGCGTGGTAGGGATTCCTGCAAGGAATCCCTACCACGCCCACCATCTGCATGGATCTATGCTCAAAAGTCAATAACAAAGTTCCCCTCAGGAAACTTAATTTCTTGAAATATGGTCAGAAATTTTACAAGATCAGTTGACAGATGATATGGTAAAAGTTTTATTTAAATTGACTTTAATTTTTACCTGGTGGTTTGGGCCCAGAGGACAAAACACATTTTACGATGCTCTTGCTTTCAAAAACCGTCTTCAACGTCTTTTTTTTTCTTTCGGGAAGATAATGTAGTATTTCTGGCTAAAGACCCAGCTATAACAAGTCAGTGGGAGCATCATGAAAAAATGTTTCCAATTATTAAATCACAATTATCCCAGATCAGGGATATTCTATAAAACTGATTATATTTTCTCGTTATCTGTACAGTACCTGATGATTAATAAAATCGTGTTAGTTTAGTGCTTAGTTAATTTTAATAAGCCACTGGCATGGGGAAAACTAAACACATGATAGAGTGACTCATTTAATTCGTTAAGATTCAGAAAAAAAACAAAACACTTGTAAATATTTTCCACATAGCTGGGGATTTCTTCAAACGACTCAACGACTCTTGAAGTTTAATTACTTTCCTAGTGGTTAAACTAACTGATATTTATACGACGTGAACATTGTTCGAACAAAATAAGGGGGTGGGGTGACGTCATCGGTGCCTCACTCCAAATGAAACGAAATCGCAAAATAAGTTGATGAATGGAATTAACACACAAATTTAATTACATTTTTTATAAGTTGAATATGCATTTAAAAATAAAAGTGTACATTTGGAAATACCTACTGCGCATGGAATGAATACATTTACGCACTACATAATAGGCTTTCTGTAAAATTGATCAATCGTGCATAGTTTGGACAGCACAGATGAACGTTCAATAATTATAGTAATATTGAAATATATTTCTTGTTTACAATTGCAAACGACTAAAGTTCTTTGTGTGCATCCAGAGGCGTATCCAGGGTGTGGGTCACAGGGCCAACCCCGCAATGATTGAAGATAAGATATTGAGAAAAATACGTGTTTGTGAATAAGTTTTAAAGTTCCCTATGTAAAATTTGTCGTTCATCTACTAACCCGAGCCAAATTTTCTCTTCTGAATTTCGCATTTCGTTGAAATCAGCTTTGGCTTTGAGGAAGAGGACCCTTGTCTCTCTCCTCCTCAAATGAGTCACTGTATCATGCGTTTCAGTTTTCCCTATGTCAGTGGCATATTAAAATTAACTAAGCTCGAAACGAACACGATTTTATTATAATTCAAAAAGAGTTGGACATAAAATTTGTAATTTTTAGAGTTTTCATATTTTCTTCTATACTTACTTTTTTTAAGTAATGGGGACGTAGCTATGGGAGGAGAGTGACAAAAGTTTCCCTCCCTCAAAGCTAAAGCTGATTTTAACGAAATACGAAATTTAGAAGAGAAAATATGGCTAGGGTCCGTAGATGAACGTCAAATTTAGCGAGGGAAACTTTAAATTTATCCATGAATACTTATTTTTCTAAATATCATATGTTCACCCATTACGGGGGCGTCTCCAGCCCTGTGACCCGCCCCCTGTCTACGCCCATGATTATCGACAAACGTAGATTATTTTTTGAAGTAAAACTTCTTTAGTGGCGACTAGGGAGTAACTCAGATTTTTTTCTAACGGAAGTAATGCTCAGTAAAGGAAGTGACGTGCGCGCCCCGAAAACGAAGAACCGCTGAAAAACGTACCTTTTCGACCTGCTTTCGCCGTTCCCCGAACTCAGCATGTGAACAGCGAGAAAAACAGTCAAGAGCCGTATCGTAGAGACATCAATCTTTATTTATATATCAATAAGCGTTTTGAAGGTACATCCAACATAATATTTTACATGTAATCCCAACCTCACAGGAGGTTCTCGATAATCCTTATTTTTAGATGAATAATATACATTACATGGTTTTGGAAAATCACAAAGAAATGCAACCTGCCTGCAATCGAACCGGAACAGTCAGGGATTGATTTACGGCGGGGCATTCGGGGCACGTGCCCTGGGCCCCCGATTTTTAGGGGGCCCCATAACTTCCTTTTATGTAATCATAATAGCTACTAAAATTATCTCTCGAGAGAAAAATTTCTGATTACTTCATTTCATCACAAATATTCAAAATTTTTAATTTAATGTAACTTGCAACGCTAAAAATTATGCATTCGATTCGACATTCGATAAATTCGATATTCGCAAATTCGTTCGGACACCTCAGCATGCTCCTCCTTTTATCTTTTCAAAGGTGTGTGACGGCTGTAAATAATGTGTAGGTTCCCAAGAGACTATAAAGTCATAAAATTATTTCTCACTTAGAAAGGTACCTCGGGTATAAAGGTATAAATTACAATTAAAGCTTTCATGAATTTGGAAAAACATGAAATGTCAAAATGTTCTTGAAAAATTTAAATTTACACTATGTTTAATTGAACATTTTTACTTCAGTTTCAGAATTAATTTTTGTACAGTTCTTATATTTACATTAATTTATATTTTTAAAGCTATTCATTTCCATTATTACTGAAAAATTTAACTGAAAAAGACTTTTATTGTTGAATATAGTCATTTAATTTATTTGCACTTGATTCATACAAACGCAAAAACTAAAAGGTATGATATTATAGTAACTCCTTTAATTCGTTATGCTTCAGAAACAAATAAAATGCTTGTATATATTTTCCACGCGCCTCAGGAAATGCGATTATTTAAACGCACTTGAAATTTAATTACTTTCCTATGGGTTTTCAAACAGGTTTTCTATAACTGTTTTCCACTCTTTCATTTTAGCAATAATAATTGACCGTGTAAAAAATGTGATACATTAAAAGTTTACTTGAGTTTCTTGATATTCCATAAAAAAAAAAGAAAACTACTTTCTGTTGAAGTCTTTATAGTTCACAATCGTCACACACACAATCACACATAACATTTGAATTCAAGCAACTGTTTGAAGACAGCGCTATATCTCCACCACCAAAGAGCAGGGCTGGACTTGGCTGTCGCCCGATGGGCCGGCGGCCGTGTGGGCCGATACACATTTGAAACAAACGTACGACACGGAAAGTACGGGCCGATAAATGAAAAAATAAGAATTCGAAAATTCCAGGAATTAAAAAAATCTATAAAAACGAGCAAATAGATCGATAAGTAAATATTCTTCAGACATTTTATAAAAAGCAACCTTGTTTTAGCTATCTTGTAGTATTAACTACTACATTAAAATAACACTAATATTCAAAATAATGATAATGTAAACGATGAAATAGTCATGTAGTACAAGTACATGCATTCAAATTTAAAATTCTATGTTTGTGTTAGGACTTATTATTATTTGGCCCTCGTCGGGGAAGGGGGCCCAATTGTCGGGAAGTCTTGCGCCAGTAAAGTCTTGCGCCACTACTGGTAAATAGTATACAAAATTAAAACAGACGGTTATGTTATGACATCCTTTTCTAAGTGCAACAAAACTTGAAAACTTTCAAATGCCAAGATTTTTCAGAGTAAACGGATTAATAACTTAAAAAAAAGTTTTTTTCAGGAAGGCGAAAAAGAAAAAAAAATGATATCGCAGGACACAAGTCCGGCCCGGCCCGTTGACAAAAGATCTATTAATCCCGTACCCGTACCCCGCCCGAGCAGGTCTCTTGAGACAAGCACTTGACAATTCGAGGCTGGCGCGACGATCCACACCTGCCTTCAACAAACTGTTGAAAATCTTTTAAACATTACTAGCTACAGAACTTTATATAGGTTTCGGTCATACCGGACCCATAATGCCTCAAAAAAAAAAAAAAAAAACAATTGCTAGGGGAGATGAGTTAAAAAAAAAACCATTAGCACGCCCATATTCCAGTAAGAAAAATAATTTAAATATACGGTAACTCTAAATTCACAAGGACGCAAGCTGGGAATCTGCGAGGATGGGGTTCTCTGGAGTACGAGAGAAATCGCGGCATTCATATTTCCGCACACCTGTGAAAAGCCAAGAAAATTGCAAATTACTGGCTGCCCTGGATCGTGTCTCTTCCGTTTTTATTTACTTTTGTACCATGTTTTGAAAAAAATGAATAAACTAATATTTAAACCAATGAGTCTAATCAATATTCAGATTCAATGAAGTCATGTTACGCACATATATCTATGTATCTTTTTCTTTTTACTTATAGTTTAAATATTAACCTCGGTACTTCAAGTGTAGTAAATAAACTACAAGATGACATCTCAGAATGGCTTGTTCAGTCTCTTCTTTACTTTTGAATATAATGAGGTTTTAAACATTCATTTCTTAGAAGTTCACATCCTTATAATGGCACACATCTCCTATGATAGCTGATTTTTTTTTTTTTAATTACGTCCAATGCAATTGATACTGTTTTTAAATGTTTTATAAGGTCTATGAAAATAAAAATCCTGAAAATGATTTAGAATGTTTGGATCCATTTCTTCTTAGTATTCATTAGCTGTTTTTAAATGCTATTATGATTTTCTTTTAATTCTGGGATGGTGAATCCGAATGAAAGTACGTTAAATAGTAGATAACTAATATAAACGAAGTTACTGTACGATTTCGCAGTTCAACTTTACTTTCATAATTTTCCAATTAATATTTAACGTTAAACTGTTCCAACAGAGGAAACTATTGTAAGAAAAGGATCTAATATCTACAGGTTTATGTAGTTTTTCTTTTCAAATGAAAGAATTATATGCACCAGTTTATTAATTAAAAATACTCTACACATAATTAAAATAATGACAATAGCTGTCAAGTATTTTACTCTCAAAAGCAGTTAAAATTTAGTTTGTGAATGTAACTACTTCTAAGTATCTACTGATAAAATGTAAATTGAGCATTTAAAGCGCGCCAAAATAATTTATTTAAGTTTAATTAGCTAAAATATTCTAATTAATCTCAGATAAGCAAACGCGATAATTTAAAGTAACTAGTTAAAATAATAAATTAAAGTAATATACAGATGCATACACCAACATAATGTGATATTTTATAATTATCACAGGCTAAATTTGAGTAATTGCCTTCCCATTGCAAAATTTGAGTAATTCCCCCGTCCCGCTCCCCCCTGGTTTTTATCAGCCTTGTCGCTGTCCCAACAAAAATATCTGTATCGACAGCGCCTAGAACCCCTTTATACACAGGCCGACTGATCGGCCATATTGGGTCGAACTGGTGAGGCCGGGGGTTGTTTTGCTTGGCGCGTTATCGCGTTCTTGGCGTCGTTTTCGTTACGAGCTCGCAATTTTTTTTCTATATCAGTTTGCGCTTTACGCTTTTTTTTTTTAAACATATTTACCTTATCGGCTTGGTAAAACTTTAAGAAAAGTTTATTTAATAGTTACACTTATATATATAATTTATATAAGAATTTTGGTCTGATTATTAAATTTCTATACATAAAATAAATTTGTATAACAGTTATTAAACTTTAATCAGCAACCGTTTTTTTTTAATTATACAAGAACAAATTAATAGTACTGAATAATCATAAAAGTAATAAACATAAGGGGATATTCGGGATAATTTATAGTAATTTTTTGTTTTTTTAAAGGTGTTTATAATTGGTGTTTCAATAAGATTTAACTTCTTAAACATTTAAAATAGTTGAAAATATGCAGTATTTACTACCAGAGAAAACTTTGTTGAATTATACAATTATTAATTTTTTTCAGTTGTAGTTGTTTTAAAATTTAATTTAATGAAAATTTAAAACTGAAAAGCTTTCTAGTGTTATTTTATAATGAATAACATTATTTATAACCGTAATTTATAGGTCAAATAATTCTTTTGCTAAAAAAACTCGTCCCAAATTTCGCATTATTGAACCTCAGCTGTTGCAATATTTCAATCAACGAAGAAATTTGTTAATGTGTAGAGATTATTATTCTGCAATTTTTAAATACTTAGTACATAAAATTTGGTTTGCAGTTTTAATAGATAACAAAATCAAGAACCTATCATAATATTCAACTATTTTTAATTCATATATGTCCAGACTGTTTTCATTGCATTCTCTAATTTTTGCCGATGCCTGCAGGAATAGTCAAATTCTCGAAATGAAGAATGACAACTTTTCTTAGAAATTAATGTGTAAAAGGTGAAAATGTTATATCCTTATTTTACTTTGTAGAATTTGGATTTAAAGGCTAGGAAAATTGAATAACATTTGTTCAGACAGTAAAAATATATATTTTGTAGCTAATTTTATTTTCATTCATATGATCTTTAAAAATTTTGGCAATTCAGTTTACCTCCTCGATTTTTGTTTGCAGTAGGGGAGAATATGAAAAACCTTTACACTAGTTCCATAATAAACTGTGGAAAGATTTTAAAACTTGTGGTTCAAAATTGTATAGATAGAAATAAAATTCCAATGTGATTTTTCTATTTTGGAATATCTGAAATTTGAAGCCAAGATCACACAATATTTAATTGAAAAACTTGTAATATGGAAAATAAATATATAATGTTTAATATTTATACTACAACAGTAGCCAAGATCAATGAACAAATAAACATCGTTTTTCAATTTATTCATCCACATAAAATGAAAAAAAGAAATCAAGGTGTGGGGGGAGGAAATAGACAAGAAAGAGGCTAATTGACAAATGCAATCAAAATCTTTATTTTAAAATACGAGATACAAAATACAAGTTGTACAACTTTTAAATGACTACCAAGATGACTTTAAGAAGCATCAATTTAATGCGCACATAATTCATCTTGCCACCTTTCCAACAAACGCATTGAGTACTCCTCATAAATCTAGAGTAGCTGTAGAAAAGAACAGGATCAGTAGTGAACCTGAAATACAGAAAATGCACATGAACAAAAAGTTTAAAAGGAAATTAGATATAACTTACTTTGACTCACCTTTGATAATATGACTACGAATAAATAAGAAGCACATGGAAGTAGAAATATATACATACAGGGTGATTCGTTAACAAACTGACCACACTAGAAATTCTTCTGTACCCAGAGGGTTTTATATGGATGTGTTTTATAGACAAAATAACATATAAAACTTGAATGTCATGAAAAAATTTCACAGGATGAAAAATCAGTAGTCCATTAATCATTCATGAAACCAATGAAATAAGGAATGCAATTCGAAAAATTCAAATGATGATTGTGCCCATGAAGAAGACAGCACTGCAGGTATCTTAGGAATATGTATAATGATAACGATGGTAGATAAACAAGTCTTTGGGACATTTATGAAAGGATAAATTACATATTGATTATATTCAGACTGGGCGTTTCTTTGTATGCAGAAGAATGTTGTTATAGACAAAAAACAGATCAACTTGAATGGTACAAAATAGTCGAAGACTTGTTAAATGAAATATTTTTAGAGTTAAAACTACTGTATGTATACAGTGAGCCGAGTCGATGAGACAGTGGCAAAAGGTATTATGAAGAGCAAACTACAAAAATAAATAGTATGTAAATCATTCATGGAAAGAACCATACAAAAGATGCAGTTGAAAATTTTCAAAAGTGTATGTGCTCTTGCAAGGAGCAGCTTCAAGGTCAAATCAGAAGAATCACATAAAGACTGGATGTTTTTCTTTATGCATAAGGCAGTTTCAGGATGACAGACAAGAAAGAGCAACTTGAATGTCATGAAATTGTCCAGAAGACTTTTAAAACATTTTTTTTAATTAAAAACCATAGTATGCACGCAGACAGCAGAGTCAATTACTCTGTGTATTATGAAGAGTGAGCAGTAATGTCCATGATTCATTCATGAAAAAAATGATACAAGAGATGACGTTGAAAAATTTCAAAAAATAAATGTGCTCTTGCAGCAGGAAGATTCGAGGTCAAATCAGTAGAATCACATAAAGACTGGATGTTTTTCTTTATGCATAAGGCAGTTTTGAGGTGTTAAAGACAGGAAAGAGTAACTTGAATGTCACGAAGTGGTGCAGAAGACTTAAATAATATTTTTAGAATTAAAAACCATAGTATAGATGCAGACTACAGTGCCGATGGCTTGTTATACTATGAAGAGTGAACATTAATGTTCATGAATCATTCATGAAAAGAATAATACAAGAGATGCAGTTGAAAAATTTCAAAATGAATGTGCTCATGCAAAAGGCAGCTTCAGAATGTTATTGACAAGAAAGAGTAACTTGAATGTAACGAAGTTGTCCAGAAGAGTTTTTAAAAAATTTTAAGGATTAAAAACCGTAATATAGATGCAGACTACAGTGCCGATGGCTTGTTATACTATAAAGAGTGAACATTAATGTCCATGATTCATTCATGAAAAGAATGATACAAGAGGTGCAGTTGAAAAATTTCAAAACATGAATGTGCTTTTGCAGCGGGCAGCTTGAGGATGTTATAGACCGGAAAAGGTAACTTGAATGTCACAAAGTGGTGCAGAAGACTTAAATAATAATTTTAGGATTAAAAACCCCAGTATGGATGCAGACTGGAGTCTATGACTTGATGTATTATGAAGACTGAACATTAATGTACATTAATCATTCATGAAAAGAATGATACTAGGGATGAAGTTGAAAAATATCAAAAGATGAATGTGCTCTTGCAGCAGGCAGCTTGAGGATGTTATTGACAAGAAAGAGTAACTTGAATGTCACGAAGTGGTCCAGAAGACTTTTTGAAACATCTTTTTATTTAAAATCATAGTATGCAGACTGCGGAGTCGATGACTTGATGTATTATGAAGAGTGAACATCAATGTCCATGATTCATTCAGGAAATGAATGATACAATCGGTGCAGTTGAAAAATTTCAAAAGATGAATGTGCTCTTGCAGCGGGCAGCTTGGAGGTTAAATCAGAAGAATCACATAAAGACTGGGTGTTTTTCTTTATGCATAGAGCAGTTTCAAGGTGTTATAGACAGGAAAGAGTAACTTGAATGTCACGAAGTGGTGCAGAAGACTTAAATAATATTTTTAAAATTAAAAACCATAGTATAGATGCAGACTACAGTGCCGATGACTTGTTATCTTATGAAGAGTGATCATTAACGTCCATGATTCATTCAAGGAAAGAATGATACAAGAGATACAGTTGAAAAATTTCAAAAGATGAATGTGCTTTTGCAGCGGGCAGCTTGAGGATGTTATTGACAAGAAAGAGTAACTTGAATGTCACTAAGTGGTCCAGAAGAGTTTAAAAAAAATTTTAGGATTAAAAACCACAGTATGGATGCAGACTGGAGAGTCGATGACTTGATGTATTATGAAGAGTGAACATCAATGTCCATGATTCATTCAGGAAATGAATGATACAAAAGGTGCAGTTGAAAAATATCAAAAGATGAATGTGCTCTTGCAGCAGGCAGCTTGGAGGTCAAATTGAGGTGGGGATTTCAAACCGCGAAATAGCACTACCAGGTAGTGAGTTGCAGTGACTTCTCTCCCCAAGGTAGCCTCGCCCAAAAATGATCTTGATGATGTATCAAAATCTGGACCACTTGTGATCTCCATTTCATCAATGGACAGACAGCAAATCTTGTCAAGTGTACTCATGCACAACATTTTGGTCTGGAGAAGCGTAGCAATGTTGTGCAAAATTCCAAAGTCAAATTGAAGACTTTGTGTTCGGCGATTCAACGTACTGTATGCTGGTGCCGGATAACCTGTGCTCCGTAGGTACTCATAGCCATGTTTCCCTAAAGCAAAGCGAAGTTTTAAACCCTTCACTAAATTATCTTTAGACCACTTTGTAATAGCATTTCGATTCTCGCCCAAGTATTTTATTTGCTCTTCAGTCAAAAAGCTTTTTACTTTGCTCTCTAAGGCCAGAATTCGTGCATCTGCTGCTTTTAATTTCTCCTCTAACTCTTTGACCTTTTTTCTCAAAATTTCATTTTCATTTATCAGTGTTTGTTGATCCAATTCAGGAGCATTTTCATCAACCTAAAAAAAGAATTATAATAACATTTAAAATAATACACAATTAGGAGAATATCACTCAAAAAATTTTTATTTTGTAAAAATGAAATAAATTATTGGGTTATGTGTTGTACAAAAAGTATGCTAATTTTTGTAGGTTGCTTAAGGACAGGTCTTGGTACATCAGAATGATTGAAAACAAATAACATATTATCGCAAAAGATGGTACCGCAGTCAAATTTGTGAAAATTTTTCATTTCAATCCGCTTTCGTTTGAAAGCAGCATGAAACTTCCAGATAACTTAATAGTACATTAAAAAATGTTATGAAACTACCATCAATAATTGAACTAATAAAACATTTTAAGGGATATATTAATGGAATTTTAAAATACAGTAGATTCTTGACTTACATGAGGGATCCATTCCAAGACCCAAGAAGAATAACTTTGAAAATAAACACTGATTTGTGAAGGCTCTGCTTTTCATAGAAAGAATTATGCAAAAGTTTCGTTTTTAAGACAAAATATTCTTTGAAGAACCATTAACAAACACATATTTCTGCAAAGCCTTGATATTAATATAAATTACTGATTCCCCTCAACCAACAAAGAAAGAAAAAGTTTATAAAACACGAATTTACATTTCATTGGAACAGCATTAACTTTCAAAACATTAAATTTGTGCCAAATATTTTATGCTTATTGTGACTCTTGGCCAAGGGTAGAATCTTGTGATTTTTTTGGTTGCCTCTCGAGCAATCACTACAATTATTTTGGTTGCCCCCAAGTAAAGTTTGTTGCCCGTAAATTTTTGCTATATTTATATATATACACTCATGTCCATAAATTAAGGATGATTCAGAATCACACAGAAATTGATCTCTAAAATAAAAATTTCACCTGTGGAATGATCACACACATCTTGAAGAAGAATATGCAAATTACAGGAAACCACCAGATGGCGTGGATGGTACGTCACAATGACGAGAGTGTAAGAGAGGGGTATATAAGGAATGGTGGCAAAGAAGTAAAATTGTTCACAAGCGCTGTGCTTTCAGTGCAAAAACCGCATAGTTATGGCACAAAGGAGGCATTTGGATGATGTTTTACGTGGCAGAATTATCGGACGACTGGAATGTGGACGTACCCAGCTGGAAGTATCCGAGGAACTTGGAATCGCCCAGAGTGTCATCTCCAGGCTTTGGCAACGATTCCAAGATGATGGTAATGTGAGTAGACGTTACAGCACAGGTCGCCCCCGAGTTACAACGCCGAATGAGGACCGCTATTTGGCAGTTACTGCCAAAAGAAACAGACGGAGTACAGCATCAGACCTGTCCCATCAGACCAATAAATCTGAAGAATGTATTCAATATATAATGGATTTATGACATTTTATTTAAATGCCTTAGAAAGTGTAGCCTGTCCATTGAAATATATATTTTCTAGTTCTGTACTTCGAAATTGTAAACTTTTTTATAAAGCTTGAACTCTTCTGGAATAAAAGTTCTTTTTAAAATTTTCCCATCTATTTCAGGATTGCACGACATAATATATAACCCTCATGAATGTCAGACACCACTAACCAAACAATCATTAAAAATTTTTATATGATATTTAAGTTTAGCTGCATTCGACATAAAAAATCGATGCTTAACAAATCTGAAAATATTAAAAAATATCTTTGCAGTGCATTTTTTAAGAGAACTTTATAATTAGAGGTAGCAAACTAATAGTCTTATACTAAATAAATGACATTTAATGCTTCAAAATCCTTTAATGTCTGACAATTTTTTTTAATTACTTAACAAGTATAGGTATTTAAAGTCATTTTATCTTGTCAGTTACTTTATGGATGTGGCTAGCAAATTCTACATGAATGATAAAAAAAAATTGCTCAAGAGAGGGTTATGCAGGTAGAAAGAAAGAAAAAAGGTAGAGAAAAGGAAAAAAAATTGTAATTTTTGAAAATCATGATCATAGTGATATCATCCACTGTACATCCCACATATATCATCCCACATATACTGACCATCAGTACAAACAAAATATTTTCCATGTGTTACTAAATTACAGAGACAGTGTTATATTACATCACTTTTAGAAGGTTGTTAAGCAGGGTGTCTACCAAATTTCTGAAAGTCAATTTCCGGACTTTTTCCTGACTTTTGGGAGGTCCCGGGAAAAAAATTCCTGACCAGTGCATTTTACTTTGGGAAATTGCACAATGACCCCTCCCTTGTCTTTATATTTGCATATTTGTAAAACTTCTTGAAATCAATTTTAACTGAAGTATACAGGATTAAGCTTTCATCAATTGAGAAACAGAAGTAGTCGCACTTTCTGATAGAATTAACTAACTGTTCTAGGAAATAGGGTCCTAAGCCGTAAGTTACAGTGGTGTAGTCGAAGGGGGACGCGGGGGTACGCCGTCCCCCTACTTTTTCACTTCAGCCCATATGTCCCCCCACTATTTATTCTCAGGGGGGACGTTCATTTACAAGGTTTAAAAATTCTGTGAAGAAATTAAAATTTTCGTTTTGTTCGCGCGAGAGCAAGTATATCGGTATAAAAATCAAAAGGACACTTTTGACTGTTTGAATAGACTTTACAAATGGGATTGTAAGGGACTCTGAAACACTTCAGCAGTGAAAGCATATCCATAAGAATAGAACAAATTATAACCTTCCCGAACGTACTCAGTAAAAAATGCCTTTCTGAATGGCCGAAAAAGTAACAAAAATCGGGGTAGCGAATAGTCACGTACCAATCCAAAAGAAAATCTGTCACTTTGACATTGGATTGTTGCCTCACCATTGCATAGTGGTTATGTTACTGGAAATGGTAGACGGGCGAAGTGTGAAGGTCCCGGTTTCAGGTCACATTGTGCGTCCGTCGACCTAACCGTTCGGAGTTTTCCGTGGTTCTCTTCGAAACTTTGCCTAGATACGGGTTAGGACCACTTAGAAAGACCCCTACGGAGGGCACTCCCCTTGCATTGTCTTTCTGACGAGGATTCTGACGAGGATGCCATTAAACCAGTTTTCGTACAGCTGGGATATTTGACAGCCCAACGAGATGATACATTTCGCAATGCTAAATAAGTCAATCTGCAAAGCCTTATGTATATGAATGTATGGATCATTGTTTTCACGGCAACCTTACATGAACAATAATTATCAGTTATGAGCATGTGTAAATTGCCAAATAATGATAAATCACCATTGATAGCAAGATATTCTGGCTGTTCCACACATTTTATCAAAAAAACATATGAAGCACTGATTTCTTAGAAATAGTTATGAACTAAGCGTATACGTAAGTCGCCAAATTATGAAAAATCGCCTTGGATGGCAAATATGCAAGGTGTTTTATAGGTTTTACACAATTAAAAATAGTGTAACATTTAAATTTTTATGTTCTAAGGAACATGCAATAACTAAGCAATGTGTCTTTCAGTAGCATTTGATCAAATCTTAGGCTTTTGTCAGTGGAAATTATGCCTGTTTGACGAATAAGCCTTATTAGGGGTCGAACCCCTCATATGAAAAGCAACCGTAGAGAATCTAGGGGCCTTGGCCCAAAGTCATTTAAATAAATTATGAGACAACAATAATTTTTTTCAATTATGCACTGTCAAATAACACTAGTGTTATTAAATAGGAAAGGTATCCAGTTTTCCTTTAAAGGAGCAATACAGACACAATTTTCTTTAAACATGTAAACTAATTTAAAAACATTGTTTTTAATACATAAATAAACAATTAGAGGAGGTAGATATTTGAAACACTAAAGTAAGCAAAAATAGAATTCAAGGAACGCCATGTAAAATAGAATTTTTATTTATTTGTCAGAAGAGCAAAGCCAATTCAATTATTGGGAAAAAGTATCAAATCATTTTGTGTGAAACTAGAAATGTATGTATATATATACTTTTGAAGGTACAAAGCACAATATTTTATGCATCATTTCTAGTTTTGTTAAAATATCCCTAAAGAAACACTACCAATGTTGAATTTAACTTTTACTATAATTAAAATACGTCATTTTATAATGTCATTCGGTGAGTTTAATTATTAAGAAGAATAATTCAAGTGATAAGTTAAACCAATTTTATTACAAATTACAACTATCGCGTATTGATTTCATTTTGATGTAGATTATATGCCGCCAAAGTTTGGCGGGATACGATCAATCCATTTATCCCGTAATAATTGAAAGAAAAAGCTAACACATGCTTGTATTTTTTTTAGTAGAAGGATAATATATCAATAACAATGTCGTATTTACTTAGAGTAACGAGTAGAGTAGAGAAAAACAATTTTTCAAAATCAAAACAAATGTCGGTTGGCGACAGTTTGATCACGAATGTTTACGTTCTTATAAAAGACAAAATCTAAATAATCTTTACTAATAGACCATGTATATTGTTGTATTATTGTTTTAATGTATGTACTAATTTAGTTTTATGATATCGGTAGTCAAATTAACGTAAATATTACATGCTTTTAAAAGGTAATAATTACGGCAACCCTAACAGTAACAACACGAGAAAAAATAGCGTATAACATATATGAATATAATAATTTAAAGGAAAATAAATAGTTAGATCACAGATTTATACACATAACTGCAAAACTAAAACTACATTTTAAAATAATTTCAGACTTACTTCACATAATCTTGAATTCGCAGTTGGATTCCAACTGTCCCTTCTGCAATTTATAATCCATTTTTTTCTTCTGTCGGGATTTGCAGGAAATCTAAAAAGACGATAACCCTTTTCCGTACTGTTTGAACAGTTTATTGCACAACATCCAACCATTTTTATTGATCTTGAACAACCACAAAATATAAATTTTATGACATAGGTGTACGATCCAATATGGCGGCCTGACACAACTTTCGAACCAAAATTCCGGGCAAGTCAGCTCCCCCTATAGTAGCCTTAACAGCGCCCAACCCTGGCTACAAGAGGGGGGGGGAAATCCCCATTCACCTAGAGATACTGAACTTCATAAGAGATACGACACGGTCTTAGTGCGCATGCTCAGAAAATCATCCACGGCAGAAAAATCATCCAAACTACGGCAACCCGTTTTCCCTCAGTATGGCCGTTACTCGCGAAGCAGGCGAGTTTTATTTTTCGCTTTTTATTTCTACCTGTTAAATGGTGCGAACTGAGCATGCATAATATCGTTCAATTATGGATGCAATGTGAGTACGGAGAAATAACTACAGTGCAGCAAATTAAAGTGCTATCGCATAACGATGTATTATTATTCCCCTTACATTTTGTTTGTTTGTTTGTTTTTGTTTATTAATTCATATTTGTAGTACATCATTCATAAAACCCTTAATTTATATGAATATTGGTATTGGTTGATTTTTAAATATTGGAAAAATGTTTTTTTTTTTTTTTTTTTCTTCAAGCATGCTTCCTATAAAGTTGTTGTAGAAGTAAATTATGATTAAGTTCACATGAATAACTTCATTTTTCAGTTTTAAATGTATACAAATACATATATTTGTGCTGAACAATTCTACTTTTCTTTCCTTCTAAATGTTGTTAACCTTTTACAGATCACATTGAGATCCAGGCATATTTTATATCAGTTCTTTTGCATATTTTGTCTTCTAATGCGTTAGTTAAAGCACATTAGTTATTTAAATGGGGGAATTTTTAATACAATTTTCAGTGTGTTTCCAATTGGGAGCATGGGTCATTTCTGACTATAATTTACATTGATTTGAAAAACTGAATATACTGATGGATAGTTTAAATGATAGGTGAAATATTAAGAATTAACAGAAGATTTATTTTTAAATTTAATATTTGGTAAGTTTTAATGTTATTTCGTTAAAAAATCTAACTGGATGAATTAACTGAGTTTTCCTTTTACGGCAGTCAGGAACGTGACTTCTTAAATTAAAAATAGCGTGAGATTGAAACTACCGTGTGTACTCGCTTAGTAGTCGCCCTCGCATTATAGTCGCACCCCTGTTTTGAAGCAGAAAAAATCGTCAAAATATTTTCCCTACATAAAAGTCGCAGCCACGTATTTGATCTTCATTTATGTCTGTAAAAATATTACTATAAAAAGAAAAATTCCTCTTTTTTGTGTGTAACTGACGAAAGGACTATTTAATATACGGCAGATAATCTGGAAGTATTTGGTAACTTAGTAATTTTATTATAATACCAGTAATGTTTTAACATTAGAGTGTAGAATATTGTGTAGTGTATTTCCTCGCATAATAGTTTAATTTTTCCAAGAAAAATGGCAAAAAAGTGCGACTATTACGCGAGTAAATACGGCATGCCATAAAATTTACGTCATATCAAAGTAAATTCGCAAAGAAACGAGTTTAAAGTAAACTATTTTCTTCTGCCGAAACATGGAGGATTTAAATATTTAAATTATGCATTTACGGGGAAGAAACGAAGATGAAAGTAATAGGTATTATTAGTAGATTTGTTGCGATAATATGGGTTAAAGCACAATACGCCGTTAGAATATACAGAAAGGGGCACGTGCTCCCAATTTTGCATCAAGATTTTTTTATTTTGAATATTTGTTTGGAAATTCAAAAGGAACCATCGATAGAAGAAAAATCCCCCAAAAAAACCCGTAAAAATCAGTCATACTACACCAAAGGACCATTACAAGTACAAAAAGCAAAAATTGAAAAGTAAATAGTAAATATTCAATTACACCTCAATAACACGTACATTTTTGAACGGCTGAATAACTGCTGCATAGAGTGCTTGAAACAATTCATGCCAGTAAATATTTTTCAGAGACTGATATCTAGCGAGCTACGATTTCAGAAAAATATTGCTTTATCTAATTATTTATAACTGAAACTGAAACATTTTGACTCAAAGCGAAAAACTCAGATGAAACGCGCCGAGTAAAAGGGAGCCAACAGCAGTTTGGCGTCTGTATTCATTTCGCCAAATGCAGTCAGGCGCAATCATCGAAAAAAGTACAAAATACAAAGCTTTTGAAGGATTTTTAAATTAATTTAAAGCATGATATACGCACATATAACATAAATAAATATTAAAACAATATTATTGTAAAGTTCAAACAAGGAAAGTGTAAGATAAGACTTAAAATTCAAGCTTCCGATGACAGCTCGAAAGCGAAACTACGGAAATAATTGCTTCAAAATAGCAGTTAATTTCGGATTTCTAGTTAAAAAGTGATTTTATGCATTAAGTAAGTATTTCAGATTAGGAAAATCGAAAGGAAAAACATAAGACTGATTATTTAATGCTTAGATACAGCAGTTTTTCCGAAGTCACTTCGTTTCACAATGCTAACTCTACGGAAGATTTTCATCCATAGCCGCGGCGGCTGATTCTCCGCTTCAGCCAATCAGAAATTATTTCACTCGTGTCGGGTCTCTGACGAAGTATAGGGTCTCTTTCCGTAGAGTTAGCATTGTGAAACGAAGTGACTTCGGAAAAACTGCTGTATCTAAGCATTAAATAATCAGTCTTATGTTTTTCCTTTCGATTTTCCTAATCTGAAATACTTACTTAATGCATAAAAATCACTTTTTAACTAGAAATCCGAAATTAACTGCTATTTTGAAGCAATTATTTCCGTAGTTTCGCTTTCGAGCTGTCATCGGAAGCTTGAATTTTAAGTCTTATCTTACACTTTCCTTGTTTGAACTTTACAATAATATTGTTTTAATATTTATTTATGTTATATGTGCGTATATCATGCTTTAAATTAATTTAAAAATCCTTCAAAAGCTTTGTATTTTGTACTTTTTTCGATGATTGCGCCTGACTGCATTTGGCGAAATGAATACAGACGCCAAACTGCTGTTGGCTCCCTTTTACTCGGCGCGTTTCATCTGAGTTTTTCGCTTTGAGTCAAAATGTTTCAGTTTCAGTTATAAATATTTAGATAAAGCAATATTTTTCTGAAATCGTAGCTCGCTAGATATCAGTCTCTGAAAAATATTTACTGGCATGAATTGTTTCAAGCACTCTATGCAGCAGTTATTCAGCCGTTCAAAAATGTACGTGTTATTGAGGTGTAATTGAAAATTTACTGTTTACTTTTCAATTTTTGCTTTTTGTACTTGTAATGGTCCTTTGGTGTAGTATGACTGATTTTTACGGGGTTTTTTTGGGGGGAGGGGGGGGGGGCACAGGAAAAATTTGGGAGGATTTTTCTTCTATCGATGGTTCCTTTTGAATTTCCAAACAAATATTCAAAATAAAAAGATCTTGATGCAAAATTGGGAGCACGTGCCCCTTTCTGTATATTCTAACGGCATATTGTGCTTTAACCCATATTATCGCAACAAATCTACTAATAATACCTATTACTTTCATCTTCGTTTCTTCCCCGTAAATGCATAATTTAAATATTTAAATCCTGCATGTTTCGGCACAAGAAAATAGTTTACTTTAAACTCGTTTCTTTGCAAATTTACTTTGATATGACGTAAATTTTATAGCATGCCGTATTTACTCGCGTAATAGTCGCACTTTTTTGCCATTTTTCTTGGAAAAATTAAACTATTATGCGAGGAAATACACTACACAATATTCTACACTCTAATGTTAAAACATTACTGGTATTATAATAAAATTACTAAGTTACCAAATACTTCCAGATTATCTGCCGTATGTTAAATAGTCCTTTCGTCAGTTACACACAAAACAGAGGAATTTTTCTTTTTATAGTAATATTTTTACAGACATAAATGAAGATCAAATACGTGGCTGCGACTTTTATGTAGGGAAAATATTTTGACGATTTTTTCTGCTTGAAAACAGAGGTGCGACTATAATGCGAGGGCGACTACTACGCGAGTACACACGGTAGTTTGAATCTCACGCTATTTTTAATTTAAGAAGTCACGTTCCTGACTGCCGTAAAAGGAAAACCCAGTTAATTCATCCAGTTAGATTTTTTAACGAAGTAACATTAAAACTTACCAAATATTAAATTTAAAAATAAATCTTCTGTTAATTCTTAATATTTCACCTATCATTTAAACTATCCATCAGTATATTCAGTTTTTCAAATCAATGTAAATTATAGTCAGAAATGACCTATGCTCCCAATTGGAAACACACTGAAAATTGTATTAAAAATTCCCCCATTTAAATAACTAATGTGCTTTAACTAACGCATTAGAAGACAAAATATTCAAAAGAACTGATATAAAATATGCCTGGATCTCAATGTGATCTGTAAAAGGTTAACAACATTTAGAAGGAAAGAAAAGTAGAATTGTTCAGCACAAATATATGTATTTGTATACATTTAAAACTGACAAATGAAGTTATTCATGTGAACTTAATCATAATTTACTTCTACAACAACATTATAGGAAGCATGCTTGAAGAAAAAAAAAACATTTTTCCAATATTTAAAAATCAACCAATACCAATATTCATATAAATTAAGGGTTTTATGAATGATGTACTACAAATATGAATTAATAAACAAAAACAAACAAACAAACAAAATGTAAGGGGAATAATAATACATCGTTATGCGATAGCACTTTAATTTGCTGCACTGTAGTTATTTCTCCGTACTCACATTGCATCCATAATTGAACGATATTATGCATGCTCAGTTCGCACCATTTAACAGGTAGAAATAAAAAGCGAAAAATAAAACTCGCCTGCTTCGCGAGTAACGGCCAACTGAGGGAAAACGGGTTGCCGTAGTTTGGATGATTTTCTGAGCATGCGCACTAAGACCGTGTCGTATCTCTTATGAAGTTCAGTAACTCTACATTCACCTAGCTAGAGTACAGTCAAACCTCGTTAGTAAGTCACCTGTATAAGACATCGCTCCTCATACTACATCATGTTTCAAAATTCCTAACCTTTTTAATACGTCTTTTCACATACTGTACTTCGCTTATTGCGTCGCTATTTTTTAAACCATTACATTTAAAACGAGACTTTTAAGAGGGCAAAATACAAACTCGATCCCATTTCTTTGGTAAGGTTATCTATCAAAACCACTTAATTTTTGTTGAGCAGGACTCAGCATTTTTCCTTACGAAGATTGTTGTATTATCCACAAATTTTAGGACTTCATCTAGGACTCTTCTTCGTTTTGACTTCCGTACGTTGACAGATTAAATACAGATTGTACAGTTAAATTATAAGTAATAAGTACCATCTTATAATTTCATTAATTTCTAATCCATTTTATTAATTTAAATTCTTATTTTAGTAATTTATTTAAATTATAAAGTAAGTTAATAATATGCACACTTATTACAAGAACATTCAGAATTTCGCTAGGCATTTAATATAAACTCCGCTTCAGAAGGCACTTTTAATAAATCATTTTTAAGTGGTTTCGCTTCGAAAGTGATGTAACCCTCCAAAAAAAGTATTCGAGTAAGAGATAAATTTCTTATTTTGGATTTGCGAATAATAATTGAGTTTTTAAAAAACGCACAAGTTGACAGAAATATGGAAAAGTCATATTTATACATAGCCTGATTCATGTTCTATGATAAATAATTGTTAATGTACGAAACCAACGTAGAAAATTTATCTCTTTATCGAATACTTTTTTTGGAGTGTGTACTAATGTGGTCTGACTGCATTTTGATCACCTAATACACAAAATTTAACTATGACCACCTTTGGCTCACTTGCTATTTATTTTTATAAATATGTGCGTGTGTGTGTATGCTCTTATATTCTTTTATTATATGAATTAAACTTTATGCAACGAATTAAAAAGTTTATGAATATATTGTTCGCTTCGTTGATGGGTGGTCAACTAAATAACGAAACGAAAATGTTGTTTTGGAAACTTAGTTTGTTCCATTCTCATATTTATTGTTGTATGTTATAGGCGTAGGCGCATCGACGGAGGAGGTTAAAGTGCATGAAGAAGCCTCCCCCTCCTAAAGATAAAAATTAGAGTGATTTTTTTTTAAGTAGAGAAATGTTACTGAATCATTGCATTAAATTATTTTAAAAGTTGCCTTTCAATTATTTCTATAAAAAGCTTCAATAAAATATATTGGGTGTTAAATAATTTTTCTCGGTTAATGCCAAATACAGTTGAATTCGATTGTAACGTCATCGAAGGGAACAGACCATTTAGGACGCTTTAAGCGAGTGACGTTGTAAGTGAGATTCTACACTTTAGGCGAGTGACTGGACGTACAGAATATCTTAATCATCATAAAACGTTACCATTAGTGTAACAGAGTTCAACTGAATTTGTGCATCTCCCCTCCCCCCTGCTATAATATCATAGATGCGCTACTAATGTGGGGACCGGTCTGGTCGAATCGCCCGGGCCTTTTCAGCGGTCCAGTCCGGCCCTGTCTGTGGACAGTGAAAAGAAAAATATTGCACGTCCTAGATGAAACGCAATGAATGAATGCTATTTTACCGCTGATAAAAACAAGTTCTTTGATTAAAAAATAAATGTGTTAAAAGGAAGAATAAGTCTGAAATGTGCAGAAATATTTTGAGAAATGAGATAAAATTAGATCGTAAGTAAAAGTTCCTTAAAACAGAGAATGCATTTCTCTATTTGAAGGTTATTTTAGTAAGAAATTCGAAAAATATTCTCGGTCATAAGAAAAAGTTTGCAAAATAGAGATTCGTTAAATAGAGGTCCAACTGTATTAATGCATATCTATTTTGTACAAAAAAATAATAATGAATTCATAAAAGAATAGAAACAATTAATTCTGTTTTAACAAAACAAACAGGTAATTTTGCTTTACAGTATTGCTTCCATATTTTGATAAACGAATATTGTTTCTCGTATAATCTAACATATTAACAGTGTATAGTTTTAACAGGACAAACTTAAATAAATTTTCATCTTAAATCCCTTTAAAAACTATTCTTTGTTGAATAAAAAAGATAAAATACACGATGTTTATCCTACAATATGTAGTACTGTGAAATATATGTAGGGAAGAATTCTTTTAGCAACCGAGCTTGGTTAAATCCTTTATTGGATTAAAGTTTAATGCAACATGCAGCATACGAAAAATTGTAACTCAGAATTGAGTGTTATTGATTTTTAGGTATCTAACATAGAAAACGCAACTAACTACGCAGATATAAATTTATGATAATCTTATTTCAATACATTAGTAATAGTTACATTGATGACTGCATATTAAATACGAAGTATTTAACATTTATTACTAATATTTTATAGCTTTTGTTTGTAATTATACTGATAGAAATTAATTTCAATTAACCAAGCAGAAATTAAGTACACGGTTCTTTTTACCTTGTAAATATTTAATTAAAAACATTTTTTTGTACTCTACATTATTAGTGAGTTAGATTAAAATTAGTATGTATTTGAATTATTTTTTTAACATTTTATTTAAAATTAGTAGTAGTTTATGGAATTTAAATACTGTTTTAAAATATAACAGAATTTTAAAGTAAACCTTTAGCATTCGGTTTTTTTTTTTTTTTTTTTTTTTGAGAGGGTTTCCTTGGAAACCTATACTAACCTTAATAAAATAATTGAGTATTTTGCATGATTTATGAATAGTTTCAATTAAATGGTGTTCATATGACGAAACATACGCATTTGTAAACAACTGCTTTATTACATCGCTGTATTAACTACGTATAATGTAAAATAATAAGAATAGCAGCTTAAGGATTTTTATTCAGCATATATGCGTATTAGCGCCAAAGAAGATAATCCTATTTCGACTGTCTTGGTAGCAATTTCCTCTTTCATTAGAGCAAATTATAAATAGAAACAACTATAAACATTTCTGCTCACTACACGGTATAAAAGACGAGTACGCGCTATATAATAACAATACACTTTAGTTTCATTTTTTAAATAAACCGACTTATATATATTTCGTGTTTTATATTTTGTGGAGATCAAAAACCACAGGCAAAAAGTTTAGAATGTACAATATTTACGCCAGAAAATGAGAAAAATGAAACACTAAAAATTAAATTAACCCTAGACAGTAAACATTTCATTTCTGTTTTAGGTAATTATAATGCTTGAGAGAAAAATTTTTTAGTATTTCACGAAATACAAATATTTGAATGAACATAAATTCTACATTTTTTAATATAAAACGAAATAACATAATAAACATCATGCAGCAGGTGGTCAAAAAAATAAATAGGCGAGTAAAACACGTAAGTAAATAAAGATGTTTTAAGTATGTACACAAAACTAAAAACTATTTTTTGGATAAATTTACTTAATAGTTTTTCCCAAATCAAATGTTGTGAAACGATAAAAAAATTACCATCAGAACGTTTATTTACAATTCTGAATTTTAATTGACGCACAGACAAAAGAAGTGTATCTTTTAACTTCGATAAATGTACTGTATTGTTGTATATAGTACATTTTCGCTTAAAAATCCTCTACATGTTAAAACAAAATCCACGTTTTGAAAGTACAATGTCTTTATAATTAAACTCCCCCTATAAACAGGGTTCTACAGCTGAAAGGGGTGAACGAGTTGTAACCAAATTTGGTATACAGGCTATACATGAGATGTGCTCAAGGAATTTTTAAAAAAAGTTTTAGTTCAAAAAATATCGACTAGATGGCACTTTGCATGACAAAACAGCCAATTTAACAATGGAAATGACCAACTCGAAATGTACAATTTCAACATTTATTCAATTATCTTGAATATTCAATAACTAATTTGAGTCATTTCTTGAGCTGAATTCTCGTGTAAAGTGCCATTTAATGGACATTTTTGGAATTAAACTTACAAAAAAAAGCTTCCTTCAGCGCATCTCGTGTACAGTCAATATGCCGAAATTGGTGGCAATCTGATCTACCATTTTAGCTACAGAATGTTGTTTATATGAGAACTTTAATTAATAAGCACTCTGTAAATGCGACAGGATCGCCATTATAAGCCACCCAGTATAATGGCCATCCTATCGCTTTATTTGATGTTCTAAATCTATTGATAAAAAAAAAAAAGTTTCAAATAATAATGCATAACGTACAACTAACTGCATGACGTATTTAACAAATTATAAATAAAAAATTTTCATTTTACTTTATTTTAGATTCTGGATAAGCGCAATTGCAATGTGTTATTTGAGAAGAATTTGTGATTTCCATTTATATTATATATACATACATGTATATATATATGCAGGTTATATAAAAACGGTCTAGTCAAGATTTATTAGTATATCTCGTGGACCACGCCATTTTTCAATATCTCTTTAACACTAGGACGGTTTCATGTGAGGCTTTCATAACACTATACGTTAGCCCCACACTATTTTAGATAGATATTTTATGAGATATAATACATCGTGATTAAACCGTTTTTGATATAGCCTGTACTTAACTAACTATTCACCTTTTTTAATTATGTTTTTACATGTTTTCTCCCATAATAATATATTTCTAAGAAAAATTTTGTTACAATAAACCGAGCATTTCTTTAGTTATTACAGATTTTGTTATCAGTGTCTGACTTTTACTCAAATAATGTCAAACAATCGCAACACAGTTTTTAAAATTTCCTCAATACTCATTTTATGTGAGAAATGAATCAAAACATGGATTTACTTCGAATTTATTTAAGACAAACAAGCTATATGTTTCGGATCCTCCGTCATCTGAGAATGATGAGTGCGCCCTCTATACTTGAGTAATGATTCAGGAGAAAGTTAAGACATTGATAGGACCGTATGAACAAGAGGAAAATCGAGTGGGACTTGGAACAACAGAATATTTATTTGAATCAACAAATTATTTGATAAAATATGCACTACCAAAATTTTTCTTGAATCAACAAAACTGTAATTTCGTGTATATAAATATCTATAAAGTACCTACCAAAATTACTACAGTAGAGCCATTCCATGTAAAACTGGACAAACATTTCAAATTTTCAGATTTTTTGTACAATCACTTGTGACATCTAATTAAAGCTATTTTAATGCAGAGTATGAATTTCAAAAAATAATCTTTGTAAAAATACCGCAATTTTAGAAATTTGACTCTAACATTGAAGAAAACTGGTAATCCTTAAGTTTGAAAAACATGGTATTTATATTTACTCAGAAATACTATTTAAACAGTCTCTTTTTACATTGTGAGTGCAAATAGTGTATGTCAGTAATACCAATTAACATGTGTAGTGCCATTTTCCTAAAAAAAAAGAAGGTTAAACATAAATATTATTAATTTAAAATCAATGAATCTTTCCGTCACACCCGTCACGTAAAACATGCTTATAACTGCATACACAACAAACCCTTTATTGGAGAAGTTTGAAAATTTCTATGGATGAACTTATAATTAACTAAAGTAAGTACAAAATGTTAAATAGAAAAAAATCCTTTTTCAATAGCCAAATTTTATAGTGACGGTTGTGACACATTTCTTGTGAAAGATGTGACAAAATGTGTGTGATGGGTATGACAAATTCAATAAGTTTTCATTTACAGTTTCCAAAAATTACACTATACAGGGTGTCCAGCCTTAATGTGACCCAATAGCTAATTCCCGAACCGTTCGGTTTAGATATGCACTTCCAGTTTAAAAAATGTTTTAAAAAGAGTAAAGAATGTTTTTCCGTGCTTTTCGAACCAAAAAACCCATTTAGAAAAAAAATTACAAAAATTAAATTTTTATACGGTCCCCAGGTCCTATCACTTATATTTAGGAAAAGATGCAGTACACAAAAACAAAGTAAACACAAAAAATTTCACTTTATTACGATAAAAACTGACCAAGTTATGGAACTTTGAAAATCATACATTTCATCCATTTTCTCGGCCAATTTCAAGAAGCTAGTGAGGGACCGTCTCCAAAGTGAAATTAATTGGAACTCTGAAAGGAAACTTTCGCTCTTGCACGTCACTCTTATATAAATCGTTTTTAAATTTAAAAGTACATACATTACGTTAATATTACAATAATTGAGTACTTAAGAAACAAAATTTATTCTGTGTACGTGTAAAACACAGATAAAATAAAATATTTTGGACGAAAAAACTTTTCAAAAGCAGTTCCAAAAAAAATAGACTTATTTGCCTGCGGCTTCAGACTGATTTGCTGCGATACTGATCATGGCGAACATTAAAAATCTGTTGTGTAGTCGCTTGCAATTGCATACAGCCGTATTCTAATATTACGAATTCTAGCATGGGAGAACGAGATGTATACAACTGGTCTCCAGGCATTAGCTCCTGCGCCAGGACTGGACGATAAGGAAATGCACCGTACGTATGTAATATGTTCCACACCGTCGATTTTGAGTAGGAACAAGCCTTGCTAATATCCTGGACACTACTTTCAGGATGAGCCAGGGCATATCCTAGAACATCCTCAGCGGGTATCCGCAAGCTTGAAGGTGTGGCACGAGACAAGGGAATACGTCTATGACAACTCCCAGTTCTATACAAGCGTTGAACAGCACGGGCAATTGTACAATAAGATAGATGTCTTCGACTGGGAAATTTAATGGCATAAAGTCTTGCCGCCTCTCTCTTATTTCGATTACACTGCCCATACAACAGTACCATTTCGCAGTATTCTTCATTTGTATACATCTCGTTCTCCTGTACTAGAATTCGTAATATTAGAATACGACTGTATGCAATTGCAAGCGACTACACAACAGATTTTTAACGTTTGCCATGATCAGTGCCGCAGCAAATCAGTCTGAAGCCGCAGGCAAATAAGTCTAAGTTTTTGGAACTGCTTTTGAAAAGTTTTCTTCATCCAAAATATTTTATTTTATCTATGTTTTACACGTACACAGAATAAATTTTGTTTCTTAAGTACTCAGTTATTGTAATATTAACGTAATGTGTGTACTTTTAAATTTAAAAACGATTTACATAAGAGTGACGTGCAAGAGCGAATGTTTCCTGGCAGAGTTCCAATTAATTTCACTTTGGAGACGGTCCCTTACTAGCTTCTTGAAATTGGCCGAGAAAATGGATGAAATGTATGATTTTCAAAGTTCCATAACTTGGTCAGTTTTTATCGCAATAAAATGAAACTTTTTGTGTTTACTTTGTTTTTGTGTATTGCATCTTTTCCTAAATATAAGTGATAGGACCTGGAGACCGTATAAAAATTTAATTTTTGTAATTTTTTTCTAAATGGGTTTTTTGGTCCGAAAAGCACGAAAAAACATTCTTTACCTTTTTTAAAACATTTTTCAAATTGGAAGTGCATATCTAAACCGAATGGTTCGGGAATTAGCTATTGGGTCACATTAAGGCTGTATATTTCTAAATTAAATATAAATGTAAAATACTCAAAACTTATGTTTCTGCAAATATATATGTATGTGTATAGTAAACACATTTGTTTTGGCAATCTTTATTTCTTAACTGTAATCACATTATTCTCCTAACCTGTGTGAATTAACTGTAATCTATTTCAACACAAATAATTTTTTGTGCCTGTGCTTTTTATGAAAATCATTTTTATTAACTCTGGGTAATGAGTAAAAATCTTGAAAATTTTTATTCAAAATATTTTGAAGTCTTTCCAAGAGTAAAAGCAAGTTTTTCTAATTTTTCTTTTCAATATTATTTCTCAGTAAATGCACTGTTACAATTTTCATTTTTTTCTAACATTAATACAAATGTGTGAAACTTATTCTTTAAATGTAAAAAATTTTCTTTAATTTGCCTGTTCATGGAAAGAACCTCAAGATCCACATTAGAAAAAATTAAAGTAATTGTTCCACAAGATGACAAAGAAACTACGAAATGATTGACTCCCAAGAAAATTGTGAAGAAATGTGCATTAATGTTCAAAGGGAAATTAAAAGAAAAAGATCTTTTGGTTGGGAATTTCGTTTTGACTTCATTAGCTCTTGCTAGCAGTAGTAAAAAATCAAGTAGCAAAATGTAAAATGCTTGTGTTCTTGCTATAAATGATGAAAATTTTGAAATTACTTTGAAACATATGCAGGCAAGCGGAGCTTTTTGGTACTGGCCAGAAACAGAAGACATATCTGTGTAAAATCAATCCGTGATGATAAAAATAATTCCACCCCCATCCCTTGTTAATAATAGAGAATATTATTTTAAATTTTGACTATGTAATATCTGTACTTAGTTACAAACATCTTTTTTTTTATTTTAAAAAGTGTCATCAATTTTACATTTTATTTCAGCTGTTTAAGGGCCCAATTATGGAAAAATTTGCACGATGTCACACCCGCCACATGAAATTTTTTTTTCGGTTTAATGAGTGAAATTTATTTTTAAAATAGTGTTATTTTGTTCAGTGTAGTCTGTTTTAACTATGAAAAAAATCATGTCTTTATTACAGTAAAGTTCGCAGGTAGTTTTACAAATATAGATAATAGTGAAAAGTCGTGTCACGAAACTGTCACACCCGTCACACAATTAAAAAGATTTATTTTAGAAAATTGAGCAATTCAAAATTTTTACTTTATAATCGTAAGTAAAAGGCTAATTTATTACACAAATTTTTTTGTAAAAGACTACTTGAAAAATTTTTCTTTTAAAAAATTACTATAACACCTTGAAATGAGTCAAAATATCACACCCGTCACCATGGAATGGCGCAGTAAAATCCACATGCATAAAGCTAATTAGCGATTAGCTATAAAATATTAGTACTATTTTCATAATATTAATACTTTTCATTCTTTATAATATTAATTTCATAAAGCATTATATTTTATAATTATGCTGCTAAAAAAAAAAAACTATACAACAGACGTTTTCATCAACGATGAATGCTTTTTATTTTCTCGACAATCACAAGCTTCTTCATTTAAGACTTAACAGATGTCAAACATACGTAAATTAAATATTTGTCCCGTAGTGGTTTGTGCACTAAACGCCGTTCCCATAAGAAGACGGCAAGTGAAGCAGCATCCGGCTTGGCCAGTGCTTGGGAGGGTCAACTCCCTCTCGGCGCGACTGCTGTGGGACTGCGTTCAAAATTAGGGGACCACGGGCTAAGTCGGACTTCCTTCCACAGGGACCCTAAAAATGGAAGGCACCCCCCCCTTTGCCCATCGGCTCCATACCAGGGGGATCTGGCATCGCATGCGGTTGTCAGAGGGCATAAGTAACAACAACAACAATTTTTTTATCAGCATCAACAATGATGAAACTAACGGGTTGATGTTATTCATACAGAAATCAAGAATGCAATCATTAGTTCCCTTGATCAAGATTATTACTACCTATTGAAAACTAGGAAACAGAAAATAAACTGTGATATTTTGAAGTTGAAAATCATGCTTGACAAAGTCAAGCTAGTTTTTAAATAATAGTATTTTTCTGACCCCCTTTTCCGAAGGTCGTTTTTAATTATTCCAAAATACTTCTAATCGCCTCCAATACTTTACATCAGTGTTGATAGAAAAAAACACAATAAATTAACTAATTTTGTCATTTTATTTATTTATTTTTTTCCTTGTTTTGTGAAAGCAAGCCTGCGGTAGGAGGGTGCCTTTGTTGGAGGACTTTTTAAAGGGCTCTAAAGCGTATTATTTATTTCCTTCCTTTAACTGTAAACTGGAAATATTGTTAATACCTGCAAATAACAAGCAAATTTCTGCCACATATTCCTGGAATTTGATCTCACTATGCTTTTCCCAAATTTTACATTTATTTGTCAACTGAAATAAAGTAACTGATAAAAACAATCACTGTGTAAGTAAAAGCCAGTTTATTTACTGTTATAACCTTAAAATATTAGAACGATTAATTATCTGATTAACATAACCATTAAAAACACGTCAGACAAATAATAGTTAAGTCCCTTTGTTTTTCCGCTACTGACTAGCGATTTGAAAGCAATTTTGTCATAATACAATATTAAATACCGGGTGATCCAAAAGTCAGGACAAATTTTAGAAATTAATAATTCGAAAACGAATCAAGATACAAAGATACGGTTTGCACCAAATGGATGGAAAAGAAACCGGGTTTTGTGTGGCAACGAAACGAAAATAGTTCTCTTGCTGTCCAACAGATGGCGCTGGCGGATTTCTAATATAGGATTATGCAAAGCGACAAGCGATATAAAAAGGAGCAGGTAATGGTAGTCGAAGCTTATACGCATGGAAATGCTGTCCATAGTTGAGAAAGCCCTCTTAGTCAAACTTTATTATAAGAATCCGGAAAGTGCCACAGCGGCATTGCAAGCATATCGCTACCTGAAGGGCATGCGAGGCAGAAAAGGACCAATAACGCCTTCTGCATTGATTAAAATGATGAAGAAATTTGAATCTACCGGATCTTTGGCGTCACGTGCAAGAAGTGGCCGTCCCTCAACAGCCGCTGCTGTTGTCACGACATTGGAGCAGACGGCGCAATCCATGTCGGCGATTTCTGCACGTGGGGAGAGCAATGCCAGAGAAGTTTCGAGGCAGACAGGAGTGTCGTACGGAAGTGTGTGGAGAGCACTGCGAATAACTCTGAAACGGTATCCCTATAGGTTGCAACATAACCAAGAACTGAAACCTCCTAACTTCGACTCTCGTCGAGATTTTGCCAATTGGGTATTAATAAAATAGAAGAGCAGTACGACTGGCTTCACACTGTGCTTTGGACAGATGAGGCACATTTCACACTTTCTGGCGCTGTTAACACCCCCAACTGTCGAGTGTGGACCACAGAGAAACCACATGCATTTGTTGAGGTACCCCTGCAACAGCCTAAAGTGACAGTCTGGTGTGGCCTCACTGCTGATTTCATAATTGGTCCATATTTTTTCGAGGAAGTCACACAGACGGGTTTCAAAACAGTTTCTTTCACTGCCCAGGTAGCACAGAGATATTGCCCAATATCAAAATTACAATATTGGGCAATATTAAATGGACCCCCCCTAAATGATATTCCTGAATATTATTTTTTGACATTCAGAGATATCAGTTTCCAACATTTCTGAATATTTTTTTTCAGATATCCAGGAATATCTTTTTCTGATATTCGTAAATATTATTTTTTGACATTGAGCAATATTGGTTTCCAGCATTTCTGAATATTGTTTTCAGATATCCAGGAATATCTTTTTCTGATATTCCTAAATATTATTTTTTGACATTGAGCAATATTGGTTTCCAGCATTTCTGAATATTGTTTTCAGATATCCAGGAATATCTTTTTCTGATATTCCTAAATATTATTTTTTGACATTGAGCAATATTGGTTTCCAGCATTTCTGAATATTGTTTTCAGATATCCAGGAATATCTTTTTCTGATATTCCTAAATATTATTTTTTGACATTGAGCAATATTGGTTTCCAACATTTCTAAATATTGTTTTCATGTTTCTCCCATCAGGGAAAATATTGATTGTAAAAGAAATTGGGGGGAGGGGGGACTTGACTAATTAATATTTCACATGTAGACCTTTTTTTTTTGTTTGAAATTATAACTCAAAAGAGAATTTTTTAATGCTTTAATATGAAATGAAAAATTTTCTGTAGTAACTACAGACCTTGGTTAATGTAAAAGATTCATGATCAGACTTCGGATGATTACACACCCATCTGCAATTGATTACAAGAATTGATAAGGATTACGACTATGGCCAATTCCTAAAAGGATTATGACCGGTTACTGTTAAATTTGCAAAAAGGTAGTAATCTTGATCTTAGTGAAATCAAATATTCCGAAAATTCTGAAGTAATGCAATTTTATTACACTATTTCTGTAGAATTTATAAAATAGCATTCTTATAGGGAATTACATTTGACTGTAATCGTTTCAAAGTCTGGACATGATCTGCAGTATGTTTAAAACTGTAATTGTGATTATGATTGTCAGTGTTATCCGAGGCATGTTTGATTCTGACCACCTTGGATAATCAGGGTTCTACTGTAACTTGATCGAAAAGCAAATATCATTGGTTGTAAACAACAGAAGAAGAAAATATTAAAATAAATAAATTTTGATTTGAAATAAATAGATCAAAATCTTTTTCGGGCTACATTTTAAGATTTTCATTAAATTGGAAATGCTATTAAAATTGAGTAATGCTTAAAATTGCACAATTGTGAATTTTAAAAACTAATTTAAGTTTTAATTCATGCAAAACAAAATGCGCTTTAAATAGCTTACTGGAAAAGGATTAACACTGGTAAAAAATTAGTAATGTACATTTTTAATATTTTAAATATCCCTAATTATAAACACACTTCAAATTAAGTTTTCTTTCCAAAAAATTACATGAAACAGATTTTCATATTTTATTTTTAAAAACAAAATTATCTTTATAAGTTTTCAGTATAATTGTCCACAATATCAAATGTTAAGGAACAATCTGAAGCACGAATCTTTTTTTTATTCTAATCAGATGCTTCAGCTAAACTTCGACCAAACATATTTGCCAAAACCTCCTTGTCCTTCTCCTTAAACTTCAAAGCAGCAGCAGCTACAAAAGAAAGAAAAAAGAAAGCTTTTCAGACATGTAATTGCTACACGATAAAATTAGCTAAAATATTTTAACCACATGGTTTGCTTAAAGGTTTAAATTATCAGAATGAAATTAGTAAGTTTCCCCCATCAAAATCAGGAAATTTTGCATTTTTAAATTAATAATTAGCGGAAGAATCAGATTTGACTTTTTGTTACTCTCTTTTACTCTTAAAATAATTGACAGTAGAAAAAAAATAAAATTGATGAATATTTTAAACCATTGATATTGGAAAAACTATTAATTAAAAAATACATTGCTCATTTCAAAACATATCAAAATGGTATAGTATGCTGTTTTATACTAGTTTTTTAATTAATTAATGAAACAATACTAACTAGCAAGTTTGATCCCCAGATCCAATAATTTTTAATTAGATTGGGTTTTAGTTTGAGTTAAGTATTATTAGTGGCACCAGGGGCGTAGCCAGAAACTTTTCATAGGGGGGGGGGGGTTACGACTACTACAACTCATATATATGTATACGTGTAAAATTTCGCATGGGGGGATGACCCCCCTACCCCCCCCTTGGCTACGCCCCTGAGTGGCACCCAAAATTTGCTTAGACTTGGTAGAGAAAAAAAAAAGTAATAACAGATAACAGACTGTTAGTGATAAATTTTAGGGTACTTACGTATTATCCCGGCAGTCTGCCAAGACGAGCAATTTTTTTTTGCCAAGAGAAATGCTGGACATATGAAATTATTAATGGTTTTGAATACGATTGGGGCAACAGTTTGGCAACTCGTTTGACGGAAAAATAGTTTGGCTGGAATGACCACCGGGATAATACGTAAGTACCAATTTTAGGTTGGCCATGGAAGGTAAATTTCCATAAAATTGTTTTTATAGGAAAATCTAGAATTTAAATATAAACAAATGACACTTTTATGGCATAATGGTGACTATTCACCACAAATGAATTCTCATCCCTGATGAATAAGCATATTGATTACTTTAGGAGTTAATTACCTTAATGTTATGAGTTTTTTTTTTTTCCTGATTACTGTTTCAAATTTAAATCAGTTAGTAATAGCACAGGTTAATGCAATGTGTCATGATTTAAGAAAAACTGAAAAGCAACAAAATTCAAATTTAACATCTGAGTGTTTTCTCTTACATTAAAACTAATTTCATTGGGATATTGTTTTTTTGTGTGTGTGATTGTGGAATGCTACGTTAGGACTATCTGCCAAGGATGAGGGTGCCTTGGTAGGAGGACTTTATACGGGTTTCTAACGCTTATTCACATGTGATATTAGTAACAACTTGAATCAATTTAGTACTATGGTACTATACTATATCTTTCATTTCTGATATAAAAAATATGTATTTGTTTACTAATTGGGGAATACTTAAATTTGTTTACTATTCGGTTGTCGAATATTTAAGTATTTGGCCGAACCGTCACGGTATACAGTCGAATAGGTATACTGCCAGTATACCGAATATTCCGTGCATCCCTACATTGTACATTACCATACATAAAGAATTTGTTGATAGCTTCATTACATACTGAGTAACACATGGTATTACTAAAATTAACACTTACATTATTGGGTCTTTCGGAAACCTATGATATTGGCGTTCAGGTTCTTTCACTCTAGCTGTGTCATAAAGGACACACGTAACATGGGAGGACTTCTTTTTTCTGTAGAAAGAAAAACTAATTAAAAAGGGGGTGAAGTCAAAACAAAAAGTTTTACAAATGACAATATTGAAGCAAAATAGCCCGTACATTAACATGAAATATTTTTACAAATAACTTATCCGCAATGTCTGTAACTAAGGGTAGAATCTTGTGTTTTGTTTTCTTTTTGTGCTGCCCCTCGGGCAATCTCTGAAATTATTTTGGTCACAGCCAAGTACAGTTTGTTGCCCATGCAACTTTTGCTATACAATTTTTTTTTTAAATTGCGGCCGTTACTATGAAAAATGGATTTTTGACTACGTATGATTTGACTATGATGGCATAATTCTCTTGACGGTGATCGGCTGCTTGTAAACAAATAGGAAACGAGCACACTGAAGATAAAACAATAGTAGTTTCTTTCTTTCTACTCTTTTTGATAATTACCATGAAAGAAAATTCTTTTCTTTTTGGTTGCCCTAAGGGCAACTGAATTCTTTGTTTTACTTGCCCGTTTAAAAATCTGACTGCCCTGGGTAAGCAGACAACCGCAACTTTTGAGCGCTGTCTGTAACTGAGTTCGAATAATTTTAGATTATGAAACTCTCTGTTAATAGTGTCCACAAGGCTGGTTGCACAACCAAATGAAAAACGGAAAAACCAAAGGCATTCTCCCCCTGGGGGGGGGGGGGAAGAATGCCTTTGGACCGAGAAGGAATATTCACATTACAACAACTGGAGAAAACCACGGGAAAAATAACCATATTTCATTATATGATAGATCATCATTTCTCATCTCTCCTATACAGTCGAACTCTTATAGCAAACCCAGTATATAACGAACTAAGGCACGTATCCAGACTGGTGGTTAAGGCAACTGTAAGCCAGCCCCCCGAATATCTGACTGTTTACTTAGCTTACAGATGAAACTTAGGTTACAATTTGATACACAGTCCTCAACAAAATAAAATCTTAGGTATGGCACTCCATATCAAAATATCTCGTGACCAACTTTTCTAAAATTATAAATTTGATAATCAAGATACAAGATATGTGTTACAAATTTCATTAACTAAAATTTGCTGTGGGTCATGATTGGGCTCCAGCAGAAAAAAAATTGAGATTTTTAAAGTAGTAAAAGTTATGCGATGGAAACAAATGATGCAGGGTTGGCTAGTTTTTGACAGTTTTAACCATGGTTTAAACCATCATGTCAAAAACCTCAAATATTGAGTGGAAAAAATAAACAATACTTTTAAGTGTTTTACTTTATTGCAAAATAGCTTGTACTTCAATTGTAATGAATTAATCAATTAATATTTAGAAAAATAAAGCACTATAATCAGTAAAAAATGCTTACTTTGTTTACATCTATCAGGTTTATTTATTTTTAAGAAGTAAGACCATTATGTACTTTGTAAAGATGTGCTTACTCATAGCATCCAAGTCCCAAAATTTTTTACTAATTCTATTTTGAATGGAAAACTTTAGTATACTGATAGTTAAAACGATCTGATCTTTTATCTCTTTAGTCTAAATGAGTGAAATTGCTATGCTATTGGCTATTCCTTAAAGCCTTTTCAATTTAGATATTTAGATTAAACCAAAAATAAACTTGATGTTTCTTCTAGGAAATGTTTACCCATACGTTAGTTTGAAATTTTTGAAAAACTGCAGAATATTATTCATTAATTACATATATCAGTGGCGTAGCCAAGGGGGATAGGGGAGTCACAACCCCCTCCAATGAGGAATATTTTTTGTCATACAAGAAGTATATTCTTCGTCATACAAAAAGTATATTCTTCACTCCCGTATCACACACACACGTATACATATATGTGAGTTGCAGTAGTTGTAACCACACACACACATGATAAATTTCTGGCTGTGCCACTGATATATACAATTTTTATATATAATATTGTATACATTAAATTTATAAATTTGTATTATATAAATGGTATTAAACTAATTATTCTTAGTGAGCACAACTTATGTGCTAGTATAATTATTATATTTTAATATAATTAATTTTAACTAGGCATTTAGTTTACTGCAATATACTGCATAATTAGTTTGCATATTATTCTTTTTCTTTTATGGATTAGTTTTTGACGGTTTAAACCAGATTTTGATACTTGTCAAGTCGAAAACCAGTTTTTGAAGTCAAAAACCCAATCCTGAAATGATGGTATATCACATGCAAAATGAAACTCAAAGTACGCTGCGAACTAACTACTAGACTAACCACTAAACAATAAAAAAAATAACAATTAGTATTTCCTCCAATTTTCTTAGCTACTTAATATTGAATGTAATTCTTGTGTTTCTTCACATTAATTTTAAACACATGAAGTTGAGCTTTAAACCTTTCAAAAGCTCTATACTCGCCCCCCCCAAAAAAAAAATTAGAAATATGTTCCGAGACTAAATTAAAACTTCTGTTATAAACTGCGATGAAGATAAACTTCTTTGCTTCTAAGAAGCTGAAATCACCCCCCCCCCCAAAGCTTCGATATTATATTTTTAGTGTGCACTATATCAAAAATAACTCAGTATTTTTTGTGCACTATAACAATCACAATAAAAATGTACAAGAATATTTCACATAATGGCCGCAACGGCAAATATATTTACGTTCTCTTTCAAAATATCGCTAACATAGAAAGTGCAGACAAAAACACCTTTCACGAAATATTTACACAATTGTAGAAAAAAAATACTGATTTGATGTGCAGCATATTCTTTGTTGCATCGTCATATAAACAAACAATACATAAATCAATATATAAAATAAACAATGTAAATGACAGTTAAATAACATAAAAGATGTACTTACATTTTAGAAGATAATTCTATATCCTTTGCCATGACGATCGGAAATGTATCCTGAAATAAGTTCAATGGCGGCCTCCGACTTCCCACGTTGTTGATGTTTGGGAATTCCTGTTCCTCCCGCACGCCAAGAATAACGATTAGTACGCATGCGCGAGTTGAATGTTGTAAACATAATATCATTTCTATGATATTCCCAGATATTCACCAATGTTGTAAACAGAATATCATTTCTGCGATATTCCCTGATATTCACCAATGTTGTAAACAGAATATCATTTCTGCGATATTCCCTGATATTCACCAATGTTTAAAATAGTACATTGAAATTAGTATATCGCTAAAAAATTGGACTAAATGAAAAAAAAACAAACATTAAGATGTTATTTCTGAATGATAAGGTTATAAAATAATTGAAGAAATTCTCTTAAATGTTTTTAAAAAGGATTACTTTTAATTAATATCTGCCAATATCGGCAGATGTCGTAAATTCAATGTATGACATTCAGAGACTTTCAAAATATTGCCCGATATCGGTGGACATTCGTCAATATCTTTGTGCTACCTGGGTGGCCAGCAATATGCAGCACTCTTACAGAACAACATTATTCCTCAACTGCAAGTGCGACAGGTACTTCAAACAGGCACCTTTTTGCAAGATGGAGCACCACCTCGTATTGCTCTGCCTGTGCAACATCTGCTACGCTCAACATTTGGGAAGGATTGCATTATCAGTCGCTGCTTTGATCAATCATGGCCTCCAAGATCTCCCGATCTTACGCCCTGTGACTTTTTACTGTGGGGATTCTTGAAGTCAAAAGTGTACCGCGACCAACCGGCATACTAGCAGCACTGAAAGATGCCATCCGCCAAAATGTGTCTGCCGTAACGCAAGAAATTCTACTAAATGCTGTGAATGGTGTGGTGACTTTTCTCACAACTGTACTTCTGAATGATGGGCAGCACATTGAAAATTTACTGTAGTACTAATTAACTGTAATTAAGCTGACTTGTAAGTTGTCAACGTTTTTTCATTTGTAAATCATCTTTTAATGAAATAAAACACTATAGCGCCATCTGTTGTTCGCCAACGGAACTATTTTCTTTTCGTTGCCACACAAAACCCGGTTTCTTTTCCATCCGTTTGGTGCAAACCCTATCTTTGTATCTTGATTCGGTTTCGAATTATATTAATTTTTTGAGTTTGTCCTGACTTTTGGATCACCCGGTATAATCATAATGGTAAATACTGTTTCAGTATAATGCTAACAAAACAGTAATAAAAAATGGATTATACTTTTAAATTCACTATTCCGCAGTCCGAAGTTTCATTGTCTTTTACTTATAACATTTAATTCATATTTAAAAAGAAGCGGGACTTGTGACTGCCATCATTTAGATTAATGCTTGTGTGAAAGTTTTTTGAAGAAAAATATTTTAAATCATAACAAATAAAGTTAGAAAAACTTGTCTCCCAGCGTTTCAAAAAAAATATAAAGGAATAGTACCGACACACAAAAACTATTTGGGATTTGAGACTAATATCTGCGTAGTCAGAGTATTGATTTTGGCTCAGGAATTCCGTATAAATGAAAAATAATGATTTCCAAAGAAAATTCTCTTCCACTAAAACAAGACTGAATCTTGGACGCATTGTATTCACTTTGAAAAAGATTAAAGTAAATCTTAACTTGTTTCCGGTAAAGGAAGAGAAGGGAGGATTTACTTCCAATGTGAAATACGAGAAGTTGTTCTTAAATATTATATACACATTTTACATAAAATTTTCACTTATAACAGCAAAATAAACTTACATATAAAATTATTACTGTTTTTATCTTAGAAAAGTAGTAGATTTTATTTCTTCACTAAGGTTTGTACCCACAGTTGCAGAATTTTCAGTCTCTTGATTTTCACATTATTTTTTTATATTTGTTTATATTTCCTTACTTCCGCATATTTTAAGTCAATCACATTCTAAAACACGGAATATAAATTAATGTAATTTCTCCATTAAAAATGGAGTATAAGTTAATGTAATTATTTCTCTCTGCAGAAAAGATTTTGTTTTAAAAGTCATGCATATTTTAAGAATTCACTTTCTTTATAACGTTTCATCGTTTTAATAAATCAAACTATCAACACATGAACCTTCTCCTTCCTTTAGTCAATTACAATATAATTCAACACATACATTTAACGTATACTTCTCTCTCTTTACGGGACAATTTTGGGACATTTTAGAGATAAATACATTGTGGGGTTCCTATCTGGATATTTTTTTGTATCAGATTATGGAAAAGTGTAAAGAATTTTTATTACGATCAGATTCTTCCACTTATATTAATCTTATTTTCTTCGAAGAACTTTACCCCTCCCTCAACTTTATGACTTTGTTTATATTGAGATAAACTACAGAATAAATACTGAATAATACTAAGAGTAAATTATAGAATTAATATCAGTTAAGCAGCATTTGATCCACACTCTCTATACTTGTTTACACATCTCACTATCAACTTCCTGATTTCATATTTTTTTTTAAAAATTCTGCTGTTACTTAACAAACAAACAAACAAAATAATAATCGTTATACCTTTGTCTTTTTCATAAAAGTTAGAATTTAACAAGCAAAAAAGTGCCAAAAGAATCTGAAAACTTCATAATTAAGTAGAGCAATCAAGCGAACATGGGAGATAGAAACATTCTATGTACATTTTCAGCGTTATTAGAATGTTATACTTTTAGCATATAGTCTTTCATATCCAAATCGGAAGTTAAAACTATATACCTGGTGTTTCTCACCAATGTTTGCTTTAAATCGGTTGATCCTAATAAACATCTTATAAAAACGGATTCCTCTTCATTAAGTAACTCAAAGTTAATCATATATGTTTCTTGTAAAGGGTTAACTTTATACCTAGTGTTTCTCACCAATGTTTGCTTTAAATCGGTTGATCCTAATAAACATCTTATAAAAACGGATTCCTCTTCATTAAGTAACTCAAAGTTAATCATATATGTTTCTTGTAAAGGGTTATTTAAAGTTAATTAAAATTGTTATATAAAAACTAAATAGTACGTACATTAGAATCAACAACAAAATTAACAGGCTGATGTTATTCATAAAGTTTTGCGTCGAAATCGTAGAAGAAACGTTCTTTACATCCATATTGCCCAGCGTAAATTTCTTGAATGTTTCTTTTTTTAAAAAAAAATATGACATAAATTCAAGTTTCCTTTTTAAGGCCTTGCGCTCAAAAGCATATTTTGCGCATGCTGGAGCTTAGAGATTGCTTCTAATAAAGCCTAGGCCTGGACCCAGAGTTTAAACTTCTATGATGCACAAATCCTCTCTATATTTCTGTCAGAAGAACATATTATTATGACTCTTTAAGCAGTTAAATATAACCGTAAACTTTAAAATAAAGGTCTCCGTTGTTTCAAAATTACAAAATCCGTAAACTTATATTAAAAAAAGGGGTAAATGTATGAAAACTAACTGATTATTTTGAATGTTTCGCAAAGTTAAAATTTGACAAAAGTTTTGAATAATATGGTTGTTTATTAAGTTTAAAGTAAGGAAGCATCTTTCCATATATTTGTATTCCTGGATCCTTCTTATAGTGTAAAACCAATGAAATGAGAATTAATGTAATATTGCATAAGTATTTTCTGCATATTCTCTAAATATCGACTTGCAGTATTTCATCAGTTTAGTCTTTTATTACCCAAAATTAAGGTCACAAACATAAAAAAATGACATTTTTGGACAAAAAATAGACTTGATGAATGGGAATTTCGTTCACTAATACCTCATGCTGTAAAGCACGAAATGGTGACAAAACATATTTACACAGGAGTTTAATGCAGGCAAACGAGAGCAATAATGGTCAAAATTGAATATATCATAACTCTTAATTATCTAATAAGACGTCTGGCCATCTCGTACAGCTACACAAGCGTCACATCGAGATCTCATACTGTTAATGAGGCCACTGATCAACGACTGTGACAGTAATTCCTATTCTTACAAGAGCGCCAATTTTAACACCTGTTGCATCTCTTTGGAGGAGACATGCAATGGCTTTTCATAGAGCATTCCGCAAGTGCTCTATGGGATTAAAGCCAAAAGACTCCGGTGGCTACACCATACGGTAAATACCTTCTCCTTCCAGATAATCGTCGACTTAACTTTAATTTTGGACACCAGCTTATTTAAATAAATATTAATAATGTTAATACTAACCCAATATTAAAATACGGTGAGATTATCTATTATGTTAATACCAATATCTCCGCGATGTTGAAAATATTTCTAATCTAAAGCCAACGAACGAAATACCGGTGCGACATTAAGCCAATACCATTTCGTTTCTGTGATGCACTTTACTTCGCTGTTTAAACTTTATTTTCAGACATATTGGTAATATTTCCTGTGCAAAATTGCATATTTATTGTGCTTATAATATACAAATATGAGTCCAATATTCTGTTAATACTGCTTCACTACTGAGGTGTATTTTTGTCTGATAGATTAGGCGAGAAAAAGCTCTCTTTATTCTTCCCCAGGGGTTTTTACTTTCTAGTCAACATTTCGAGCTCTTAGAAATTAAGCATTAATGTAAGAGTGAGAGCACGTGAAAAAAAAAAAAAAAGCAGACTGATTCTTTTTTCAGAGGCGGAAATGAAGCACTACAGGGATATTGTCCACAATATCCGCAGCAATCCACTGCAATATTGATCTCATAAATAACGCAGTATGCTCTTGTCGGTTCAAATCACATTTTGTTCCATACTACCTAGTACAAGGGAGAGCCCTGCATTCTATAGTAACAAATCCTGAAGTCTAACATTGCATAAAATTACCGGAAGAAACCTACAAAATAAGATAACAAACTTTCAGTCCGGCGACAAACATCGAGAAAACGTATTCCGAGAGACATTTAGATGTCTGACTTTTTCTTTATTTATTTACTGCGTCGGAAGAATAAATGTCTTTTATTTATTCACGCAGCAAATAAATGTATGTAATAGTCAAAAAAAGATGTGAAGCAGTGATACATATAAGCCTATTCTCATTTATGTAGATGTGTAAGGAAACAGAATATCGGAAAATTTTCTCATAAATCTTTTTCTTTATACATGAATCTTTTTCGCTTGAGACTTTGTATACTTTATCAAATGTGTAACTTAGAGGTATTCAAATCAATATACTTGTTGAAGTATATTGATGTTATGTTATTTGTATATAGGGGAATTCTTCAATGTGCAATTAATTTTGATATTTAATAGACGCACTGTAGAAGAGAAAATTTGTTATAAACATTATTATGATGATTTGACAGAATTTAAATAATAATAATAATTTGTTTTAAATACATTATCGTTTTGTTTATCTGTTGGCTTTTATGAGTATAAACAAACAGAAAAACACAGTATTCCATTACCTTATGAATTTATTTATTTAGAATAATTTTTACATAAACTACATGCAATGCAATAAAAATCAGCCGTTATATACAAGGATTACTCGTTGGTATATGTACACATAATGTTAAAGTGGAAATTACATTTAAATTGCTACATTTAAATCCTTTTCAAATAGAAATACTAAAATAAATATTCTGCTAAATTTCGACAATTATATTAAAACTTTTTTTTTCTTTTATAAATTTCCAAAAAAGTTTCAAAAGCCATACATTCTAAGCAGGGTTTACACAAGTTCCGAGAGCACTCAGTGGTTATCAAAATTTTATTTGTTTGGCAGCTCACTACAAAATTGAGAGCCATAATTCAACTGTCAGAATATAAAGGTGACAGAGAACACAACAGAACAAACACTATACACCATAAAAAATTATAGTCTCAAACTTTATCCTTTTCTGCCAGTGAAATATTTGAGTGTTAGTAGAATTTGTGTCTATAGTTTCTTAAAGAATACTTAAATTTTCGAAAAAGAAATGTGTAACAACGGATAACTATCCATTATATTTTACTTTGTATTTGCAATTTCAGAGAATAAGCCCATTGTTTACGAAACTTAAATAAGGAAATTTGGCTGGCATTTCAACAATTCTTAAATTTATTATCAACGGATGCACTTAAATGACGTTTGTGACCATACTTACTATGAAGAAAAGTGTTTATTTTGTTCCGTTTTATCATGCCTCTGGTGTTCTAGAACATCCTGCATTTAAAAATATTAACTCGAGTCATCAAACAACACCCCACTTCAGACTAATATTCATCACCGGTTTTATTTGAATAATTCATTATTGTGGAATGGTTTCCCCTCAGCTACTTTTCCAGATCAGTCTTTTCACCCCATGTCTATCCTAAATCTTTTACTTTCCCGAAGTAAATACCGGGGATTACACAGTACTTCATGACCTCAGGTTAATTTTGTTTTCTCTCATATAGCTACTCCCACCGGAGGGCCACGTGCTCTTTATCTGCGCTGTATTGGGACATATCTCTGTCCCCATTATGATACTTAAAGGATCATGGAACACCGTAAGGAATAACTTGGAAAAAAAACTCAGATCTACCGTATTTTTATATTTATTTTTTCCATAGATGACTTCGAGTCACACGTCGAGTTAAATAAAGAAGGGATGTATATTACCCTCAACCTTCAACAACTGTGTATGTTCTTGAAGATTATTTATCTAAGCAACAATACTGTTAAAATAATTTATATATATGTATATAAGGGGAGTTTTAAAAATATCTGGCACAATTCTAAATGACTCCAGAGGGAAATAAGACAAATCAAAATCACACAACAATAGGACGTCAAACGCGTCGTTTTCACACACCTGTTAATAATCTCTTCACAAAAGGTGTTGAAAGGATATTTAATTTCCTTAATAACTTTTATTACAGATGATTTCATTACCCGAAAATTGCATCATTCAAAATGAAATCCCATTTATAATGATCAGTTTTAGTTCAATATTTGTTTTAAAAAATAGCAAAATTTTTGCAAAGAATAGTTTGGAAATTTCACCAACTCTTTTTGTTAAGTGATTATTAACAAGTACCTGAAGACGACGTTTGTGACCTGCATTGTTAGTAATGCTTAACCGTCTTGGTTCATTCTATCACCTTGTACAATTGTGCCAGATATTTTTGAAACAACCTGTATAATACAATATTTGTATTATGTCAGTTACTGTTAAACACATGAAACCATGTCTAAAGTACTTTGCAGAGTCTAAGTAAAGTCTAAGCTAAGCTGATCTTTCCTCTGGAAAAAAAATAATAAATGAATAAAAATGTGTAATAGAGAGATCCAGATTCTTGTACACCTTCTCTAACACATATCCGTTGTCAGATTCCTATTTTGATTTCACTAATACACTATTGTCTCATCCAAAATAAGGCATTTTCATCAAATTTCATCCAAACTGGACATTTGTGAAAAGGCTGAAAATGGAGAAATTTGATTTATTATCGAATACTATTTTGAGCGATACAAGTACTGAAAAAATATTAGTTTATATATATATATATATATATATATATATATATATACATATAAATTATTGTTGTGCGTAGTTATTTTGAAGCATAATCGCAATCCGCTTTTAGAGCATAATTAAAACACGGCTATTAAGGATACAACCGCGAAACATTCATCGTTTTGTGTATAGTGGCGAAATATTTTATCTTGACGATTCGAAGAGTAGCTTAAAAAGATTATCGTTTCCAATACACAAGGCAGCGGGAAAAAAATAAAGAGAGAGAGAGAGAGAAAGAGAGAAACACCATGGGGATTTAAGATCATTCACTATAAAATAAACACGTCTTGTTCGCTGGAACTGAAGATAAACGCACATATTAATCGTAGAATACACCAAAAACACAAGGAAAAACCTTGATTGCAAAAAGCTCGATTAAAGGCGCTTCTGTATAAAACTCGAAACAGATGATTTTATGAGTATCACCATTTATGTATAGAGTCACAATCCTTAAACCAGAAATTCTGAAAGTTTAAAAGTTATTCAATTAATAACTTGTAATTAATTTAATTTACAATAGATTATTAATTTAAATTTATGGAAGGTAATTAACACTTGTACATTAATAATTTTCAAAAAATATATGCACGTTGGATCAATGTGACAGTATATTTTCGCAGTTGTGTCATTTTCATACTTTATACCTACTTTAATATAGGTAACGAACACTTTTTCCTCAGTTTTTAAGAATTCAATTTAGCCTTTTACCCATCATCAGACTTTTTTAAACATTCATGTGAGACTGCAAGAAGTAACTTAAGACATATCCGTTTTCTATTTTTAATTATATAAGCTTACTTGCAGTGCAACAAAAGCTCGTTAACCTGAAAAAAAAAACATTAAAACGCAATGTGGAAATATATATATATCCAACCATTGAACAGTAAACAAATCAATTTCTAATTCTGAACAAACGCCTACATTTATTTCTTGTAATCGTATATTTTAAATCTGTCTACGACTTTACAAAACAAGAATCGGCCGATAAACAAGAAATCTCTTAAGAATCAAGGCTTCCATGAATTTTCTTAGTATTAATAAAGAAAGTCAAGTACATCAATAGAAGTGAAATTGACTATACTTACTTTCTTTAGTAATGATACTAAGAAAATACATGGAAGCTCTGATTCTTAGAAATTTGTTAGTAATCAACTGATATTTTTAAAGTGTAAATCAAACCGGCCAGATGAGCCTTCATTTTATAAAACTTAATTTCATAAAATTTATTATACATGATTTCAAATAGCCATTACTGAAGAACAGTATTCACTTCGTAAATAATTCTAACTTATCTTTCCAAATACCTAGTGGAATTCCACAATAGCAACGCATAAGGTAGAAAGGACACGAAAATATACGATACATACATTAAATTCACAAATATATTAAATATAGAAATGCAGACATGCAAGTGCATAAGTGAATTAATAATCAATATTTTCCTCACATAATTTAATGATAGGAAAATATAAAATCTACTTCTATGGAAAATAGCAGAAATAGAATAATAGCATATAATATTTGAATGGAAATTTTCGATAAAATTTTACACAGGAATAAAAACAAGTATCTATTAAAAATTGGTAACGCGAGGGATCTATTTTTCTAAAGTACCAAAGACTTTTTTTTTTTTTTTTTGCAGTAAAGCAAAAGATAAAAATAACATTTGTGAGTCAGTTTAACCATAAATATTTATAAAGTTTTCACATATTTCTGATATTTTTTATCCACGATGCTGCTACAACTTTAAAAAAATGAATAACAATATAATTAATATGAACATAATTATGTACCTTGAAGGGTGGATTCCTGTGAGACTAAAATGTGAATACTAATAAAATGGATTGAAAATACGTCTTATAGATAAACAATAATTTCTTGGAACCTGTTTTTTAAAGTATAAATGAACTAGATGCCCGTTGTGGAGACAGTTACATCGGGCGCTAGAAAAAGCATTTGATAAAAATATGTCTACATTCATCTTCGACCACCTAAAATAAATAACTTCATATTCAATTTTTGTTATGTACCCAAATCGAATTTCATGGTCTTCTGGAAACGTGCGGAAACTTTTCGCATTCAAACTATTTCGTTTTGTGTAAAGAGCTCTTCTTTGCACAAATCATATCAATGCTTCATGCAGACGATTATTTTTCTTTAAAAAAAATTAAACTATGTTATCTGGCAAAACTATTTTAAACGAATTGGAATCCCAATTGCATGACGTCATTTTTACTTGAAGTAGCTAATTTTGTCACACAAATGATTCGCATTTTTTACCCTCGGAAATAAAATGGAGCTGAAAAGAGCAAAAAATCGCTTAAAAGTGAGGGAACGGGTGGATTTTCAGATTTCTAAAGTAGCACAGATTGTTTTCTATATTTTTATGCATGATTATGAAAAAACTCAATTGGATCGTACAAACGTTGTAGATGTTATTACACTTTTTTTACTTTTTAATCTTTTTGAACTTTTTAATCTTCTTAGAGTAATGGCGGTAAAAGTTTTATCTTCGAGTGGTAGTCCGGAATTGTTTCGAGAGCGTGTCAGGGATCAGCGTAACTATACATTAGGATGAATTGATAAATACTAGCAATCAATTTACCACTAAAAAATTTTATTGAAGAAATTATTATTTTAGAAAAATAAAAGTTAATTAGCAATGTAAGACTAAACACATTATTTCTTTCCTCCTTGTGTATATATAAATGTACTGGGTGTTATAAAAAGACTGACTCGTTTTAAATTCATTTTTTCAAAGAAAGAAAGAAAGGCGATAGAAAAATATAGCATTTGCAGCACAAATTTCTAAAAAATGGAAAAAAGAGCTTAATGGATTCAAGACTCGAAGAAAAATTGGACCCCTGGTATACATACATATGTCTGCATCACTCACTCGTGACGATGATGTAATAAAAGAAGATACAATTCTAAATCCAAATAATTTTATTTTGATAGTAAAAAAAGACAAATATGAGCTGGCGCCAAGGGCAACACTCAAGTGATTTTAGAAATTTGTCATCTTGTCTTCCTAATTCTAACGAATAAAAAAATTCGACCGAAAGAAAGAAAAGAAAGAAAGAAAGGAAAGAGAAGAATGGCTTAGTAGAAATGAAAAAAAAAACTATCTTTTACGGAAAAGATAGCGTGTGCGTTACTACAAAAATGTGCCTTTTAAAAATATTCAAGAAATATACAGTTGCACTCGATTAAAACGTCTTTGAAAGGGGCAGATTATTTATGACGCTATTATCGAGTAACGCGAGTTTGTGTGCTATGGGTGAAAGATTAAGAGGTGCGGAATATTTTGACGTTATAAAAGAGTTGCGTAAAAAAATCAAAATCTGTATTTTGTTGCATGTAGATTACTTTATATCACGTTTTATTGATCGTTCAACTTCGTTTTTATAGTATGCAAAAATGTCATTTTTGGGGCAAATTGAGCAATATATCGCCAAAAATTGCACACCTTGCAATCGTGTGGCACAATCTGTTGCAAAATATATTTTAAATTTTATTAAAATTATGAAAACTGTGTTGCTAAATTGCGATAATCTGTAATGCTATCAAATATGACTTTATTCAGTGCAGCCTTTTTAACTTTATATCTGAAGAAAATTTACACACGTTTCCCAAAATTTAAATTTATTTCAATTGGCTTAGACATTTTTACGAAAACTTCAAACAAATAATTTCTCAGTTTGAATACGTTCACGCAAAATCTCAAAATCTATTCAAATTTTTGAGAAAAGTTGCACCTATGATTTGAGTGACCACCAAACTTCGTTTCGTTTGCTTAAACGCGTTGGTACGTGATATCCAAAGAAAAAAATGAGTCACGAACAGAATGACAGGCAGACATACTTTTTACTACGGTCTTTTTTGTTTACGAACAGAAATCCCATTTTTTTAATTCAAAGTAATGCGCCGACAAACGAAGTCTTATTTTACTTATATAAATTAGCCGAAGAGCCCGCCCTTGAAGAGTTAGTATTTACTGCGGACTTTCGAAAAGCGTGAATTTTCGATTGTATTATAGGCGTACAAAGAATGGAATTTTCATACCCTCAGAAATATAGATATAGCGAAGTTATAACTATTGTGTACTGTTAAAAGATTGCAGATTAGAGAATAAATTAATGTTTCTTTTAGTAGAATGAGATTTCAACGTCAAGAGGTCATTAAAGTTGGAGATGAAGTTGCTAGTAATGAATATTAAATTAAAAAGAGAGTATCTGAGAAATGCTTTTTAATAGCAAGCAGTCTATACTTAAACTGCTATGTTCCATTTGATTATATTTACATACTTTTACTTCATATGAAAAAAATGTTTTTACAGTTTACGTCACAATTGCAAGAGATTCCAAATTTGTAGAAAATTCAGAGATTTTAATTCAAAATCACTAACCGTCTTATATTTGACAAAATTTCATTTCCTTAGTCATTTTTACGAATTGGTCAGACAAATTTTTCTCAAACTCATGTTATTATTTTTTATTTCGAAGATTTCAAGCAGTATTAGTTAATTAAATCTTCTCGCGCGTAACTAAATTTTATTTAATTAAATGAACATACTTTTAATATTATGCCGCAAGAAAACTTTTCACAATTTTCACAAAATCTAAAAAAAATCAAATAAAAAGTTTGAACAAACATATTCTTTTAAATTTATAACCCCTCCCCCCAGAAGAAAAATAAGAGGGAGAAATGCAATTATTTCAGAATTTTGAAAATATTCGACACTTTTTTCACTCGTTACCTACCACGTGATGAGATTTCATTCTACTTTCTTAAGCCGTTTTTAATGGATGCGAGAACAAACATTTACGCGATTTTCCAAAATCTCAAAATCTGTGGATTATTTAAAACAGTTCTGCCATTTATTGTTTAAATTAACTTGCCATCCAATATAATTAGAAATTTCACTCTATCCCATAAAGCCATTTTTCAGCAATGGGCGAACAAACACACATTTACATAACTATCACAAAATCTCAAAATAAATGAAGAAATATGAAATATTTTGACACCTATAGTTTAAGTTACGCTATAAATTTAATTTCATTCGCTTCGGGGGTTTATACGTGATAGACAAAGAAATATCTACACATTTTGAATAGATTTTTGCAGTTTCAAATTCTATTCAAAATTTTGAAAAATTAATAAATGCTATAGTTTAATTTAATTGACCGCCTTTCATGATAGTAAATTTTATTTGATTCGTTTCAGCGGTTTTTAAGTGATGCGCGAACAAAATTTTACACATTTCGAGTACATTTTTGCAAAATCTCAAAATCTAATCTAAATTTTCTAAAAATTCTACGCGTATATCTTGGTGCTCATTTACCATGTCAACAAATTTCATTTCATTCGCTTTAGTCGTTATTATGTGATGCGGGAACACAAATTTGTTCATTTTGAATAAATTTTGCAAAATCTTAAAAAAAAAAAAAAAATAAGAGAAATAACTAATATTCATAATTATTAAAGAATAAATTATATATATATATATATATGTATATATATATACAAGGTGTTTTTCTCAGCATATATATACATTTATTTTTCTCAGATTCATTTTGTAAACAACCCCTATTTCGCATCTCGAAAAGTGCTCTAACTTTAAGCAACTGTAACTCTGTGAATTTTGGTTGTAGAAGGACTTTTTAATTGTGCGTGAAATTGTACCAGGAAATTTTTTCTAAATATAACTGATAGGACCGGGAGACCGTATAAAAATTTAAATTTCGTAAATTTTACAGGAATTGATTTATTCACTTCGATTGTTTCTGATATAATAGATTATGGAATTTAAAACATTTTTGCAATTGAAACTATGTGTCTCTGACTAACTCATGGTTTAGGAAATAGCCATTTAGCAACGTTAGCACTGGATACCCTGTATATAAATGTTTAATATAGATTTTAAGACATCCAAATGGATACCGGCTATATATACATACGAATAACTATATGTAGTAATATGTAAATAATGTTTCATACTATAAATGTGATTTTCCATATTCTATGTTCATTCAAATACTCAGTGCAGGGGCAACTACAGTGGCAATTCATGGTATCAGCCCATTTAAATTATTTTGAATTTGGCCTTTATTTTGTGCGCTTCACATGCAAGACTTAAACAAGGCAACGTAAGCATTTTAGGGAATTTTAAAAGGGAAAACCAAAAATTTTGTAGTTTTTAACCGTCCTCCGCGACCCCTTTCTAACACTGGGTTATTGATCCAAGCCACTGGGCCACTGGGTTATTAACCAATAAGCTAGTACTAAAAAATAATGTACAAAATGTTATCTACTTCTCAAAAAGGTTAACCATCACTATTCTATGTTATCTGGTATATAACCAGCAAGACATATTTTACACTGCCTGTAAAGCTACTTTGTCCTTCCTGATAGTGCTTGTGCTGGAAATTTGTATTACTGCGTTCGTATTTACACTGCCTGTAAAACTACTTTGTCCTTCCTGATAATGTTTGTGCTGGAAACTTGCATAACTATAGTTTGTTCGCCGAGTCGAGAGAACGAAACAAAATAATGGCACATGTAAACTGGCGATGATTAAGCACCTGGCATTTTGCCAAAGCGCCAAACACAGTATGAATTTCTGCTTTCTTCCATTTACGCTGTTAGGCGCATTTAACCTTTCTTAACTCCAAACTAGAGATTGGTGAAAAAATATGTAATTCTTTGGTAACCCGTTTGTTTACTTTCGTTCTCTCGTTTCCGCGAACAGACTATACGTTCGAATTTACACTGCCTGTAAAACTACTTTGTCCTTCCCGATAGTGCTTATGCTGGAAATTTTGCATTACTGCGTTCGTACATCGGGTCGGGTTATCGTTAACTTTTAATTACTACTGACTAGAAAAATATTTTATTTGGCACAATTCATTCACTTTTCACACTATGAACGACAGGATTGATTTTTTAGCTTAAAAAAAAGATCACAGATATCCACTCTGTTACCAGGCATTTAAAAGAAAAGAAAAAAAAAATGAAGTTAAAATAAAGGTTTCAGTTATTACATATATTATTAGGCATTAAACAAATATCATGAATGACCCATAACCTTTAAATGAAAACAGCTGTTCATTGAACTCTGTTCATGAACAGCTGTTCATGAACAGAGTTCAATGACAGAGTTCAATTAGTTCGTTTACTAATAAGTAAACGTGCATTCTGTTACCAGACAGTATATTTTACCTTGATTAGAAATAAAAAGAGGGGGACTATTCTTTTACAAATATTTATTTACTGCACTCCTTGGTGTAGATTTTATGAATGTACATCAATATTTATCAATGCATCAATAACAAAAGCAAAAAAATATCAATTTCTTGGAAAGTAGGTGAGACCATTTTGTAACACTTTTTGTGAACGACAGATATATCTAATGTGGAATTTATATTTAAAAAAAAAAAAAAATCCAAGTGGACATTGGCTATACATACACGTACCAATAACTATATCTAGTAATAAATGATATTTCATAAGATTATATATGATTTTCTTAATTCTCTGTTTATTCAAATACACAATGCAGGTGACTGTTGACTGGGATTGGTGTCACCTGCAGCGGCTGTTCATAGTATCACCCCAGTTACATCAATATTTTAACGCAGATCTTTACTCTTTGTTTTTCACTTGTAAAAGTTGTAAAACAAAATTGAAATTTAAACTTTTTGGAGGATTTTAAAGGTTAGAACAAAAAAAGTAGTTCTTAAACAGCCTCCCCTCCCTCTTTCTATATGAAGCCACTGACATACTGATTCACAAGCTAGTACTAAAACAAATGATGTACAAAATGTGACCCACTTCTCAAAAACGTTCATCCTCACTGGTCTATTATGTCACCGAATTCCATTTCATTTGCTTCAGCCATTTTTACGTGATGCGCGAACAAAAGAAAAAAGTCGCAGACAGAACGACAGAAACAGTCGTTTTGGGGTTTTCGGGCCCTTAAAACGGATAGAAATGTCAAAATGTTTGGATTTCAAGTAAAGTATAGATAAAAGTCTCATTTTATTAATGCAGATATAGGACATACTATTTACTGCGATTACATATAACTGCATGTAAATGTAATTCATTTAACCTTAGCGCTTTTCTTCTCATTTATAGCTGAAAGTGACGGTTCGTACTTTCAAAGACCGATTACATGCACACCATTTTATATAAATGAAACTCATATTATTATTTTTCCTGATTCCCTTTCTGGGTTCGATTAATCATTTATATGCGTATATTTTTTCTTTTCCATTATTTGGGGTATAATGATTTTAGTATTTCGATTTTTATACATATTATTGTCGTACATAATACAAACATATTATTAACATCGTTAGTATTAACAATGCATGTCAGTGGAATTTGTATATCTTAGTAGATATTTTTGCATTAACTCACTGACACGAGGAATATTTATCTAGTTTATAAGATCAGTGTCCGGGCAAGCTAAGTCCCGGAAGACAGTCAATTAGCACTGTTTAGAAGAGAAACATTCCTTGTTCGTTATCACCCACGTATTTGGAGATGTGATGACCAACCAGGGGACAACCAATCCGCACAACAAAAAGTACTCTTCTCTATTCACTTCTATAAATAGCCTCGACCTTTGTCTCTCCAGGGAAATCAAGATCCCCAGGAAAGAAAAGATTTCCAAGGCAAACACGGGTAGTTTGAACTTTTATTAAACTTTTTCATTTTTCTGAGTAATGACTGAAAACGCATTCGAATTTGAATGACGCTGTTTTCCTACCCCACTGAATGATTTATCTCGCTCTGTGCAGCGGATTACGAAAATTAAAAAAGTGATGGGAAAAAGGGTAAGAAATGAATTCTGAAATATAACTCATGTTTATCAAAAAAACGTGGACGGACACTTAGGGCTCTTCTTTAATGAAACATCGTCAGTGCTGTGTTATGCTTTATTGGAGAAAGATATATTACAAGTTTTATTTCACAAAAGTCCGATATGTGAACCATGAGTTTGTCGGTGTGGGTGGTTTAGAGGCTTGTGACGTTTGTGAAACAAAATTTGTAATGTTTCTTTGCCCAGGCAATTCAAGTTTATTGCTGTATTAGTAATGTAAATTTTTTATTAGCCTTCCAAACCTGGGAGGGAATTGTCACACACCCTCGACATGTTAAGTGTGGGGAGGGAAGAATTTGAGTTTAAACTTGATATCTGCCGCATCAAGAAACAAGGGCGGATTATTGGCGAAAGGATCGGGCGGGGGGGGAGCGCCCAATTTAGAAAAAATAAATTAATGTAAAAGATCCTATTTTACTTCGTTAAAATGGATGTATATGTCAATCTTCTAACTAACCGCCCCACCTCCACCCGAAGTCCCCACCAAATCTAAAGTCAAATTCTTCCCTCCCCACACTTAACATGTCGAGGGTGTGTCAGAATTCCCTCCCGGGTTTGGAAGGCTGATAAAAAAATTACATTACCAACACAGCAACAAAGTTGACTTTCCAGGGGAAAGTAACATTACAAATTTTGTCTCACAAAATGTCACAATCTTCTAACCAACCGCCCCCACCGACAAAATAAGTGCCTTCCCCTCATTCCCGACAAAATTGCATTAATCCGTCGCTGTCACGAAAGGTTCACATATTGGACTTTTGTGAAATAAAACTTGTAACATTTCTTTCTCCAAAAAAAGTCAACTTTGTTGCTGCTTGATAATATATATTTTTATAAGCCTTCCCAAAACGGAGGGGAATTGTGATACACCCTGTATAATTGCAATGTAACGGTCCGCGAAAAAATATCTTGATGCTTTAGCCTTTAATTCAATAGTTCGAATTCAAAGCAGGTGCTCTGCCAAGATCCTGAATGTGCTTCACCAGAGAAACCTTTTGAGAAATCCTGCTTTAAGTAAGCGTAAAGCAATCAGTATCATTTGTGTGTTCGTGATAAAATAAAATAAATATATATCTTTTCTCAACTAAATAGCTCATTATAAAGAAAAAATTTATTTGACTTAATAAAGTTGCAGTTCAATGTATTGTTTATACAAGTGTTACCCTATATTTCATTCGTTTTACAATTACTTCGAGAGCATTGATACGTCTGTTTTAAATAAATTTATTTGAATTCTTCTCCTAAAATATCATCCCTGCTTAGTCAGCGTACGTCTCGTTTTCTCATGGTTTAAATATTTTTCTTGGTTTTTTCTGATTATAATCAATATTAAATCTGAAACTGTACATCGAAATAACTTATTAATACCAAGTTTTCTATACATGCAATATAAACGAGAAAAAAATAACACTATCCGAAATAAGTTTACTTGACACAGTTTTATTTATTTATTTATTTATTTATTTTTAACACCAAAATAACGGAAGCGATCATTTTGACCGTTACATAACTGAAGTACAGAACAATTTTTTTTCATTTCTTATATGAAAACATTGCATTTCTTTTCATTTATAATTTTCCTTAATTTATCTAATTATGCAGTGACATAAACAATGTTTCGCGCATTTAAAATAATTGATTTAGCGATTATTTGTGTGTATACCTACATTTAAGGCTAACATTGACTTCTCACAAGAAATACTACTTTTACCGATATATGTTCGTTCTTTTATGTTTAAGGGATAGATATTGACTCGATGTTTGGCATTAAATGATTTTGAATGTGAATATATAATGCAAAAACAAACTCATCATGAGTTTTGAAAATTTTGTCTGATGCAAAGTTTGTCTTACGAAAAAAAAAATTGAGGGTGGATTTCTAAAACTTAAAGTTGAGTAGATACATCAAAACATTAAAATATAAACTTAAATTTTAATGAATTAACTAATCTTACCACTGAAACTTTCAACCAACTTTCTGGTTGGTTCAACAAAATAACGTAGTAAAATCAAGAGAATAATTTTATAAAATGAGCCATTAACACACTACTTAATTAGTACATTTTAACAAACAGTTTGGTTAAATTAACAAAACATTTGTAAACTTTTATCAATTGTACTGTCAAATTAACAAAATATTTTGTTGAAATAACCAAATAATTTCAACAAAATGATTTTGTTAACTTAACAAAAATTTTCTTAGCGCTATTTCAACCAGATAATTATGCTGCCTTAACAAAATTTTCGTTGGTTCAACAAAACATTTTTTTCGGTGCAGAAGGGGGGGGGGAGCGAAGTTTTTCTATAAGATACCTTCGTTTAGTTTTCGAGAAATATCAGAACCACGACTTGAAACTTTTGCATTCAATACTAAGCACATGCTAATATTTCTGTTATAAAAAGACATTTTCAGAAATCATTTACAGTGTATGACTTTTTTCTGGACATTAAATATTTTGATCACATTTGGTCTAGATTTTTGTCCCATTAAATAAAAGCTGCAATGCCATTGCTTTTAATTACACTTGTCTACCAGTGGTCTCGTACCGTTCTCACTAGAGTTATGTGAGCAATTAATTGTTGTTGCTCTTCCATTATCGGTTTCCTCATACCTCTTTATACATTAGTTCAATAATAAGAGAGGAACAATGATTCCTATCTCTCTAAACAATATCTTTAAATGACATGCAGGTAATTACACTATGTTTCTGTGAGTATGTAATTTTAAATGAATTCTTTTTAAGCAAGGTATTTTTGTCTTTACTTTAATTAAATTTGAAATTTATTTATCAAACATTTTCTACTTCAACATTCCTTTGAATTAGAAAATGTAAAGAAATCGAAGGGCTACTTAAGTCAAAACTTCCTTTACCCTACATATTTTGGAAGATTGCACACAAAGGTTTTGGCAACTTGTCACATGTTTCAAATCGCAAAGAGGAAGTTCGGATTTCTGCAGTACTGTACATTCAATTTTTAAATTGCTTTGTCAGAATATTTGCGTTTCTCTGGCTTCAATGTAGTTGAAAATGGATTTTTCTTCAATGCTTTATATAAAAGTCTGAAGAAAATATTTTATGTTTTAGCCGTTTAACGATATGTAAATATATGATGTAAACTACAAGTAACAATGTTATAAAATGTATAATTTTTTAAAAACATTTCATGCAGTGAGTCTATTTTTTTTTCGTATAACCCTGTGAAAGAACTATTACATATTATGGAAACAATATTCTACCCGTTTCATGCTTTTGTAAACTTTAAAATACAGATTAATTTTGCTTTCTACGCAGCTTTACAATGTTATTGAACGTACTCAATTCCTTCACAAGCACAGTTATAGATTCATAATTAAAAGAAATCTTTACAGAAGCTCTGTAAATGAACTTTCTATATACTATGTAACCCATATGATCCAATATATACTTTCAATCAGAAAAAATAACATGCAGGTTTTGCTTTCTATGCAGCTGTACATTGTTACTGAACGTACTCAATTCCTTCACAAACACAATTAAAGATTCACAAGTAAAAGAAATCTCTACAGCAGCTCTGTAAATGAACTTTCTACATACTATGTAACCCACGTGATCCGATATATACTTTCAATCAGAAAAAATAACATGCTTGATCTTAGTGAAAACACAAGATCATTTACCAAAGTTAGATCCTTGACAGGTAAATAGACAATCCCAAATTTTTTAAAAGCAACTGTAGTCAATCCCCTGTGTTGTGTGTGTGTGTGTGTGTTTGTGTGCGTATGAAGGAGGGGGGGGGGGATATCACTGGACTGAGATCGCTAGATTTTACTAGAACAGTCATTAAAAACGGCCGATAAAAAATTCCCTTTTTCTTGGTGATGTGTGGTTACTTCAAATGCAATTTCGAAATAAAAGAAATCGACCTATTACATTTCAGTAGTTCGACACTAACTAAAAAATAATCTTTTGGAAATCAAATTTTAAGCAAGAGAAAATCAATTGGAAAATGCGTATCGTGACTCGAGAGAATTAATTCAAATCGGAAGAAATGACATTAACATTAACAAGACGCAGAACCTTAATTTTAACATTTTTTTGTTTAAAGAATTATTTTTAAAATTCTTACTGCACACGGAAAAAAAAGTTTAACTAACTTTAACAAACTTTCATTCGCACTATTTTCATCTAAAATTGAGTCAACAAAGTTTTCTTCAATTAAACAAAATATTTTGTTTATACAACAAAAGTTTTTAATTTTTTTTTAATTGTTCATTAAACTGAATTATTTTGTTTAAATAACACCACCAAAAAAAAATTATTATTAATTAATTAAAGTAATTCTTTTCGTGCATACTGCATTTAATATTCAAATCTAAGCCCGTATTTTAAAACAGTTTATAACAGCTAAAATATAAGATGAATTCTTTTAAATTCCTATTATTTTTATATATTAAAACTTTTTCCGTTTATATTTCCGAAAGTGAAAAGATACAGCTTTGAAATTTTACATATGTAAACATAGACTCCAGTTTTTCAAAAATTCAACACCATGAATTAAACCTCAGAATCAAATAAAACTTAATGCACAAATGACATGTATTAGTACGAATAAATGATTCAAGTTTCAAAGCACAAAAACAATATTAAGTGTCCAAAATCAGTATTTGGCCTGGCCACCATGCGCTGCAATAAGGGCTTCTGTACGACGTTGCATAGAGTCAAACAAATTTTGAATGTATGCTTGGGAAAGAGCACTCCATATTTCTTGTAGGCGTACGCAAAGTTCATGTGTTGAAACTATAGGACGAGGATCACGAACGAGATGCCGAACAATTAAATCTCACACGTGTTCAGTAAGCATATACAGGAATGAGCATTCCATGAACTAAGCTGTATCTTTGCTGGAAAGAAGTCTTGAGCATTCCTTGCTACATGTGGGCGGGCATTATCCTGCTGAAAGATAACTCCAGGAATGCCTTGAGGGAAAGGCACGACTTCGGGCTCCAGGACTTCTCTGATGTACCTGTCGCTGTAGAGATTACCCACAATTCGCACCAGCTGAAATCGTCCATTATACGCAATCGCACTCTCGACTATAATTCCACTATGACGTTCGATAATGCAGTCCGGGAGCTAGCGTTCACCGGCAAAACGTCGAACATGAATATGGCCATCCTAGTGCCACAAATTAAAGCGGGATTCATGAGAAAACACCATTTGTTGCAAATCTGCACGCCAGTCTCTACGTTCGCGAAACCATTGCAGCCGCAAGCGAAATGGTTCCGCGTGAGATGGATCCCGTATAAAGACGTTCGTGCACGCAGTCCACGGCGCAGAAGACGTCAATGAATTGACGAAGCAGACAGTGATACGCCCGTAGCAGTAGACCAATGTGCTGTCAACTGTGTAGAGGAAGCAGTACGCTCCATCAGCGAAATGTGGATCAGTTGTTTATCATCGCGCACTCATGTCATTTTTCGGAGTCCATTCATGGACTTCCGAGTTGTCCGGTTCTCGTCTGTCAACCGCTTCCTAACTCGCATCACTGTGCTGCTGTTACGCTGCACGCGAGCTGCTTTTGTGCGATAGAAAAATCCTCCTTTACGAACTCCGGTGATTCTCCCCCGTACAAAATCCGTAATTTGTACAAATGTCGCCACTGTCGTCGACGAGGCATAGTTACGTCTCATTTCACGTTTACCACAAACAGATAAACATAGACTACTTTAAATATGCCGACACAGTCCTTTATTTGTACGGTTTCAGCAGCAGTCAAGAGGGCGCCGTTCAGCTCACGCATGCATGATGCCTTTCAAATTTTAATCATTTGCTTCACAGAGTATAATTTGCATTTCCTGAAAATTTCAGCTCAATCGCGTCATTCTTTCATATTGCTGCACATTTTAGAAACAAGAGTTTATATAAAGATCCCCTACTAAAAAATACTGATCTGGGCGATAACTTCAGTTCTTTGTCACTGAAATAAAATATTGAGTCATGTGCTTATAGTTTAAATTTTTCTGTCTTTCTGTATATATTTTTTAACCTTTCATGGGCTGTCTACATACTTATTTTTAACTTAATTTCCGAATTTCCAGTACAAACCATTGTTTTTCTAGTTGCTCTATCGTTTCATTGAGCCTAAATTACCACAAATTCGAAATTTCACTGTTCTACTACGAAAATTGAGCGCGTTTACGAGACAATATCGATATTCATTTCCGCTAATAAGAAACTGAAAAGGACAATGCAAAGAACGATATATTGTAACTTTGTTAACTTTATTACATAATTCATTTCACTCGTAGAACAAAAGCTGGAAAGAACATGCAAAATGACACATGTTAATGACATGATGCAAAATGTCATATGCATTCAAAAAAAATGCAAGTGAATATCTTTTTCCCCTTGACCTGGAATTTAACATCCTATGTAAATTTCTAGCAAAATCTCATTAAATTTGTAGGCAATGCACGACCGCAAGATGTTTATTTACTTAAATAATGTTTGAATATTATTTTTTTGTGTTTGGAATACATAAGAATTTCATCTATTATATTCAGAAACTGGCTAATTTTAAAATGTTGAACATTAGCTAAAAAACATGCATGAATTTTTCCAAATTTCGGCCATTTTTAGAGCAGATGCGCAAACGGAAGATATAAACCGAGCTTATTTCTTTTTCCATATCTTTTTAGTCACCCAATTGGCAAATTTTCTGAAGGTATTAAGAGTAGAAAAAATGTTTTTTTTTTTCCCAGGCCAACCTAATGTAGTACATTTCATGGAGAGCTCGGCAAACAGCACAAGCAAATTTTCAGTCTTTTAGTTTTTCTATTCCTTCTTTTTTTCTCTTGGTTAAATTTTAGAATTAAAGATAATAATAATATCTTGATTAAATAATGCCTAAAATATCTAAAGTGAGTAATTTAGGTTGTTAATTTAAAAGCGAAGAAATTTGAGAACTTCAACAGAGCCTTTAGAAGCCAAAGCTAAGAATCCGATCAGGGCCTGATTTCCGGCAGGCCATTCTGGGCAAGCGCCCGGACCCCCAACAAAAAGGAGGCCCAAAATATTTTTAAATTTTAAATTTTGTAAATTTTGATTTTAATCTGAAATAAGGGACTGGGAAACTAATTTTATGAAAAATTATAATATTAATAGTTACTATTTCATAGTCCTAGCACTATATCCTCACCATATTTTTAGCTGGTATCTCAGGCAATATGGTATAGTCTCAGGTATAGTATAGTATGGTATAATCTCAGGCATGGTATAGTCAGGCTATTTTTAGCTAGTAAATAGTATAGTCTCAGGCAATTATTCAGCTCAAACTTATCATTTAGGCGTGACCTATGGAGTGATGTATGCCGACCGCGAGGAAACTTATAGCTGATTTTTAATCGGAACTGGTAAAAGGAAAAGCCTTCCTAAGTGGAGTGAAGTGAAGATCTATCCCACTCTAAATAAATACTCTGACATAAGCATTAGAAAAATAAATACAAAAATGCTGAATGAAATTAACGACTGAATATTAAATAATATAAATGAACTATTATTATCCGTCATAATACTATTATTATCGATCGAACTATTTTATCTCACTTTGTATCGTGATTAAATAATCACTTTTATGCTGTTATAACACCCTTCTTTGTATGGTGTGATATGAAAATTACTTTGTACGGTATAAAAAAGTTCTCGAAAGATGGGCCCCCCATTGAGAGCCCTCAACTCGGCAAATCGGCCCCTGAGTCCGATCCTGTATTTATTGAAAAAATTGGATTTTGATTCTGATGAAAGAGTTGATTATTTCCTATGTAGGATACATATTGTATTATTTTGTTTTTTAGACATGTGTTATTTAATATGTAAATAGCCCATGAGGAAATCGATTGATTCGGAGCATTTTTATACGGAATTTTGAAGTTAGTGGACAATTTGTCACGTAGTGTTATGAATCTGAATGATTACTTCAGATACATAAGGAGGAGGGAGCTCTTCCTCTTTTTTCTAAGTATTCCCAAAAAAAGTCCATGATTTGCGAAAAAAGAAATAAATTTCCATGTTTTAGGTTTAAAGCTTTAGGAAAATAATCATAACGTCTTGAGCGCACCTAGACAACTTGCAAATGAGCTTCGTGATGTCGCAAGAAATCAAGTATCTGGTAAAACTGTTGCAACCTGTCGTTCCTCTCTCGAGACGTCGCCGTAGCTTGAGTTTGAAATTGTGCCGCCTTTATCGCAATTGGACTGTGGATGATTGCTGTGCAGTGTTGAGAAATAATTAACCCCGATTAACGATTGAAAACAAATTATTAGTATTTAATCACGATTAATGATTGACAGAGGATTTATGATAACGACTGCGATAACAATTAACAATGGATTACTAAGAATTGTCGATCGTTAGTTGTGGCTAAATATTAACCGTTAGTTCAAACGTTATCATGATCCTTTTTTTTTCAACACTGCAACCGTGTTGTGTTCTCCTAATGCCCATATCAAACCTTCTCGATCTTCAACTCAGACAACACTTACGTTCGACTTTTTTCCACAACAGTCGAGTGACAAGCTTTGTGCGATATGTATGGTCGACATCCACAACTTTTCCCAGCCGGTCCGAGAAAAAATTGGGCATTTTGTTCTACTTGTTAACTTTTGAGACAGACCAATCACAGGCAAGCAAATAGAGGGGTTACGGTGACATCACAGATGCACTCATTCCCTTTTCCAGCCAAACCAGTTGCGTAAAATAGTCGAACGAAATAGTTGTTTGAATTGAAGACTGAACGTAACGAGAAGGTGTGATATGGGCATTAGATGACAGTTGATTCAATCCGTTTGATTGCAAATGTATGCTGATATGGCTCGAGGTTAACAGTGCTTTTGTAGCGATTATTTATTTTGTGAAAATATCGATATGCGAGTTACAATATATGGTGTGGTAAAACATCATGGTCAATGATACGTTTTCTTACAGCCAGCAGTGTACTTGACCAAGGGCCCATGGACGACCGGCAATACACGACGTTCTTCTTGATGACATTCTGATCCCACATGTTCAACTTTTCCCAGTCGCTGTTGTTGAAAAATTTTATTTTATTTATTATAACGCAACTTGTGTCGTCGTAAGCTGAATGATATTTTCTTAACGCCAAAGATATCCATCGCTCGGCTTGGCCTGCACATTCACATTATCTGAATCTCATTGAAAATGTATAAGATACCTTGGATAGACGTATTGCTGCTGAAAAGTACTGAGAGAAGATTGAAACAGCTTACCTTAAGAGCTCCTAGAACATGTTGACCGGAATATTACATAGGGATGGACGCAAGACGATTTTTTTGCGAGACGAGACAGAGATTTACAGTTTTTTTGCGAGACGAGACAGAGATTTACAGTTTTTTTGCGAGACGAGACACACATTTTTAACATTACGATATAGTGATTTTGCGAGACGAGACAAAGCTTTTAGGCTGTTTTGCGTCTCGCGTCCATCCCTAATATTACACACCTTTTTAAAAGTAGCTTCGCATTATACATACTTTACTGATATAATATGTTCGTTGTAAGAATCTTGTTTTCTTTGTACACATGTGTATTCAAACAACATGCACTTTGTAAAAAAAAAAACCTAGCTACATCCTTTCAATAAAATTTTTATATTATATCATCTTAACATTCTGTCAATAATACAGGGTATCCGAAAAGTCCTTGACACATTTTTAAAAAATTATAGAAAAGCAACAAATTGTTGTATGAATATGCGGTTTGCACAATAATACTTCTCAGGTTCTCGATTTTTTTTTTTTTTGACATTGTAAAAAAAATTACTTCCAAATTGTGTTCATAGGTGGCGCTATACCGTCACAGTGAGAAAAACAAAAATAATGTGAGGTGTATAATCATTTTATTAAGCAGAAAGCAATACCTTTCGTTACCAGAGTTCAATGTGCACACCTTCTGTTGCTCAAACCACATCTAAACGGTACTCAAGTTCATCCCATATACTCAAGTCATCCATGTCCATGTCCTGTACAGTCTCATGCGATCTTCGTGGTCGACCACTTCTTTCCCTATCTAAAACGCTTCCAGTCTAAAAACTTTTCATGCCAGGCCAAAATGCTGTTTCTACTCAGAGGGTTTTTCTTAAACAAGTTACGAAACTTTCTCTGAACTCTAGTTATGGATTTTGATTCGAAATACCAATCTGCGCAGTGCGCTTTCTCAGTCGCATTCACCATAGCTAGAATGAATACTCCCTCGCTGTCAATGCTCTTTGAAACTCACGAAAAATCCCTATTGGCTCTCATTGCTGAAAACTGGAGATGCAGCGCCATCTGTGAAAAAAATTTGGAAGTAATTCGTTTTAAAAAAATAAATTCTCGATTAATTCTCGTAAAAATAAATTCTCGATTCTGTGAAGCATTATTGTGCTAACAGCATATTCATACAACAATTTGTTGCTTTTCTGTGAATTTTTAAAATGCGTCAAGTACTTTTCGGACACCCTGTATTGTTTGCCTATTTATCTACATCCAGAAATAACTTTTCATTTACATTCCTTTTTGTAACCTAAAGCTTAGTGTATTATTTCGCGGCAAAATTTAACTGAAAAATACTGAGACACTCTTTTTGTCTGTTCATCAAATAAGTAAAGACACATAAAGGGTAGTAAATAATTAAAGTTAAGACCATTCAAAATTAGAAAATGTACTATCTTTTGATACTAAAGTCTAATCTTAATTTTTTGAAAATAAAAACTATTTTTTTTTATAAATCCAGGCGTACTTTTTTTTTTACTCCAATTTTGTAAAATAACAAACTCTCTCTAGTTCTTTCGTTTCTTTAAAAGAATTTTGATTAGTTTCTTGCTAAAGTTTATACGCAATATACTTGAATACGTGGAAAATTTATAGGACATCAGCGATACCAAATACTTTATTTATATCTTTCTAAATTTTCAAAGAGTCGTAAAAAAAAGAAAAAAGTCTCAAAGGAAAACGATCTTTCCGAATGTGTGTTTCAGGAGTTTCTGCAGGAAAAGACTAAACGATTTCTTTTCAATCTGATCGATCTTACTGTAAGTACGATTTTTGAATCCTGTTTACTTATTTATTTTACGAGGAAACAATAATTGAGAAGAAAAATGGTGTGTCTTAAAACTAGTTACATCTGTCAAGGTAGAATAAAGTATTAGTGTAATGGGAAAACAGTGGATTAAATAAAATAAATAAATAAATACTAAATAAAAAGTTCGATTTTATCTCTACTTACGAATTTTTACGCTTGATAATATATCGATATCTATACAATATATATCTATATGTCTGTCCCTTTTTCTCTCTGCCCTCTCTCTTTCTCTGTTTCTGTGTACGTAATATTTAATTATTTTAATGCTACGTGCAGTAGCGCTGCAAACGTTTAGTCTCGAAAAATGCGATGCAGCACCGCGACTTCAGTATGAGTAGATTATGGGGCATGCCAGTATGCGTTTTGACTTGTTCGTATTATTGCAGCTAGAGTGTGCTTTTATGCATGTAACAAAACAAAAACGGATAAAACCAAAAAGGAAAAATTCAGAAAATAAAAAGACACCCAACATAAATATGTTAAATGATAGAAATTTAGTGTGTTCCTTTTTTTTTAAATACCGATAACAGTAATTGACAAAATTTAACATTTTCTTTGTCCAACTACTTAAAATCTCTGAATTGAATGTAGAATATTTTACACTACTTTCAAATTTATAACGAATAAAGTTTTCTTGCGTTATACGAAATTAAAATATTCGTACTGTTGCAAAGTGATTAGTTTTATTTAATTTACTTGTACGTATTACCCTATTACCGTATTACTTGTACGTATTACCCCTTATACATAGTACCCTATGTATTAATCCAAAACTACCCTTTAACGACGAATACTGTCACTATATCTGTAATAGTGAGACTAAAACAATTTGATATTAATAGTAAAAGCGTTATTTGGCGACTCTTATTGAAGAATTACCGCATCTTCTAGCGCGGATTCGATGTAGATAAGAGTAAATATTATGCGCACTGCTTCGAAACTTAGGGCGGCCCCGCTGCCTGGGGGAAGCAACTGTTAATCACGAGAAATACTTAGCTTTCACAAGCAGGTAAAACCTTCTAAATGTTCTCTTATTGTAAATTTAATCGAAAATGATTATAAACAAGCCTAAACTAACAACAGCGAATAAGCGGGAATACTATCATTGGAAATAGAAACATGACATCGTTTAATAAAATATTCAGACTGCATTTATTTCACATTTTGTGCGTGTGTGTTTTATTGCAAGGATGAGGCTATATTTAAAGTAAAGAATTTCGTAAACATTCAAGTGAGCACACGTCTTCATTATTATTTCAACGTAAATTCGAGAATGAGCATGTAGTTGAATGAAACTTTTACTATACACCATTAAAAGGTAATGTAATTGCATTACTCTTTCTATGCAGAAACTGTGAAACCATTATGAACACAAAGCTGAGAACAGCTTCTGAAGATTAAGCGCAATTAAACAGCAAAATATTAATTGAGGATGAATTTGCATTGAACGTTTAAATCAGTTCTCGAAGGAGTTTTGAAATCTTCGTGAATGTCCAAACGATAAATAAGCCGATTATTTGCTTACAGTTTTCAATTAAAGTGTACAAAGCAACTGAAAGCGAACGAATATTTATTAAAACTTAATACTGCATTTTCAAGCTGTCACACTTATAATGTTTCCTCGTAATTTTATGCAAGCCTGTCTTCAGAAGTAGTGTTATTTTACTACTTCAAAGCTGAGCAAAACACAATAACCTCAAAACGGTCAAACTATACCCCTTAATTTATTAGTTTATGATATCACTAAAACGCTTTTTGTACAGTGACATCCCTTCCCCAAAATCACGGGAGCGTTAAGCTCTGACTTACGGACAAAAGAAAGGTATCGTTTTTCTTCGACAAATATGTTCTATTAGTATAGAAAGCTGTTTCTATTATTGAAGAAAATCTAGTAAGTAGTTTTTGCCTTCGGGACCATCTACATATGGTCCCCAAGACAAAAGAAAAATATCAATAACGACTCATCTTTTTACCTAATGTTTGAAATTAGCATATCAAAATATCCCATTAATTTTCAAGGAACAGCGTGTAAATTACAAAGTACTGAAAATGGCCCTTCCTCTTGTAAAAGATATTTTTTAAGTATTAATTCGTAAAATGTTGTACCAGTTTTATTATACTTTATTTTTAAAAGAGATAAATTTGAAAGCTCAAAGAATACTATAGCAAAATTCTTAAACTTTTTTCATATTATCATACTAAATCAATTTTCAGAAAATCATAAATATGAACATACATTATTTTCATTACAATCGGTACGCTTTAAAATCCCCGAAAACAAATTTTGTTTCTATTTGGACTAATAGCTTTCAAAATAATAGCTAAATTAAAAGCACATTTTAAGTTACCGTATGTTAGATTCTACCATTCTTCACATTGTCCTGCTCAAATTCTTAGTGGCAAAGCCAAATTTTTATACACCCACCATTTGAAAACTTGCTTCATTTTCAGCGTAGAGCAATGAAAATTTCATTGCTCGTCAATTCCGGTATAACTGAAGTTGAAGAAAACAATTGAGCAAGTTTAAAAAAAAAATGGTTTGCATTAGAAGTTTCAAAGTACGTATATTAGGCTGCATCACGAAATAATTTTTTTTTTCTTCAAAGTTTCAAATTAATAAATTTGTCATTACGATCACGTATTTACCAAAAAAAAAAAAATGAAATTGAAAAATATTTAGGTTTCCCGCAATGAACTTTTAGTTTACACTTTTTGGTTTAAAATGTAATTTTTTCATTTTATTTGTGTTTCAATGTAAAGTAATCGCTTTTCTTTCAAACACAAAACATAAAGTTTTTAAAGACAACTAACGTTAGAAAATTTTTCATTTCCGTCATCAAATACATAAATCTCCCGAAATCTAATAAAAAACCATTTTTAACTATCCAAAATTTTCATTCCCCGAATGATTCTACAGTTAAAAGACTTCAATCAAACCATCATTTTTAAACTTTTTTTCATTAATTAAGAACAAAGCAAAAACGAGAGATTTCAAATGATATCTATCAATGAAAAATGCATAGAATCTGAAATTCAACATTTAGGTCTCCTGGAATCGTAAATAAAGTCTGGTCTTTTTCGTCAACTAACATTTTAAAAATGTTTACCCAATGTTTAGAGTTAGTTTCTTGACTGCTGTAGTAGCTTTTACCAACAAATAACCTCTGACTTAAGACATGGAGACATTATTAGTGACATATACAGTGATTTCATGTAACAGGATTCAAGTTATGAAAGTATTTTAGCTATAAATATTAGTTCTCCCCCCCCCCCACTAAAAAAAAGGAAAGTTCTAGTGTATCGGAAAAAACAAGGCCTACCAATTAACCTGCCCTTGTTGTCTAGAGCATGGGATCGCAAAGCCAATTGCAATAGAGCAGAAGCTCAAGCATCAAGTGCTCTTTTACATTATTTAAATGTGACACCAGAAAATCAGATAGCGGTAAACGATAATTCGAATGTTTTCCGCAAAAGTGTTAAATATAGTCAAAATATTAGTTCGATTCGCACCGCAGAAATAATTGCTCTCTATTTTGATGATCGAAAAGATGGAAGCTATAATCAAAGAAAATGTACGTGATAAATCTGTTCGGGAAATCACACAAAAAGGACACATATCTTTTATTGAACAACCAGGATAATCATATCTTGGTCATGTAACTCCATACAGTGGTTCTGGGAAAGACGTAGTCAATGCTAACATTGATTGGGCAACTATTAAAGCTGTTGAATGTTATGGTACGGCATCAGATGCTGGAGTCTCTAGAAGATCAAACGTATTGTATTATTTGAAAGTGCCAGTGGTGTAGTCGAAGGGGGACGCGGGGGGACGGCGTCCCCCTACTTTTTCATTTCAGACCATACGTCCCCCCCCCCACTTTTTATTCTCAGGAGGGACGCTCATTTACAAGGTCTTTTTTAAAATTCTGTGAAGAAATTAAAATTTTCGTTTTGTTCGCACTAGAACAAGTATATTGGTATAAAAATCAAAAGGAAACTTATGACTGGTTGAATAGACTTTACAAATGGGATTGTAACGGTTTCTTAAACACTTCAGTAGTGAAAACATATCCATAAGAATAGAACAGAAACCTTCCCGAACGCACTCTCAGTAAAAAATGCCTCCGAATGGCCGAAAAAGTGACGAATCGGGGTAGCGAATAGTCACGTACCAATCCAAAAGAAAATCTGCCACTTTCACTGACATTGGATTGTTGCCTCCACAGTGTTTATGTTACTGGAAATGGTAGATGGGCGAAGTGAGAAAGTCCCGGGTTCGGGTCCCATTGCGCATCCGTCGACCTAACCGTTCGGAGTTTTTCGTGGTTCTCTCCGAAACTTTGCGTAAATGCAGGTTAGGACCCCTTAGAAAGACCCCCACGGAGGGCACCCCCCCTTGTGTTGTCTTACTGAAGAGGATTTATAAGCGGGTTTTGAGCTAAGCACACAAATCCGCTATACGTGTTCACAATAACAACAACAACAATGGATTGTTGACAAATGGAAATGGGAAAAATTAAGTAGCTCCCATTGCGCGTCCGTAACAGTTCGGAGTTTCCGTGGTTTTTTTCCGAAACAGCGTGAATACGGGTTAGGACCCCTTAGAAAGACCACCACAGAGGGCATCCCCCCCCTTGTGCTGTTCTTCTGTGGAGGATTCATAAGATTGCTTCGAGCCAAGCACACAAATCCGATATACATGCTTGCTTACACGGTTGATCAAAAAGACTTAGTTTAGATTATTAAGAAATAATGAATAATAACAATGAGCTCATTTTAATTAATTAATAAACAAATGATAGTTAAATTAGTTTTATTGGTTGTTTAAGGAATAATTACATTTAATGAATCCGATAAGCTTAGGTTAAATTTCGTCAAAAATGAGCGTCCCCCCACTTCTTTTCTTAGGACTACAACACTGGAAAGTGCTTTAATACACCCAGTACAAGCCGTGATTTTCTAGCTTCATTTAAACTAATTGCCTCTCAGATTTTTGTTGTCCTCGATTGTTCAACTTCTGAACCAACGTTTTTCAGTTTAAGAAACTACCAAGATGCTACTTGTTGAGTATATCAAAATAGTATTTTTCCAGAGGTTAACCCAAGTCGCGTTCGCTGACCTAATCATTCGGAGTTTTCCGTGGTTTTCTCCCAAACTTTGCGTATATACTGGTTAGGACCCCTTAGAAAGACCCCACGGAGGGCACCCACTTTGGCCTAGATCCCACGAGTAGATAATTGGCCGTAATCCTACAACATCAACAGAAATTGATAGTCAAGATTTGAGCGCCGATCGAAAATGTCTATGGGATATATCTCGGACTATACAGGCAGGTGAATGCCCCAAAAAGTTGGCAAGCGGAAACCCTGAAAATGTCTCCCATGCAAGGTGGCTGACAATGACAAACAAAATCTTACGTTTATATATTGCATCAACTGATCTAATTCTGCAATTTATAAAAACTAGCTGAGTTTGTTATAAAACTTTATGCCCCACGTGGTTTACTGTAAAAGTTATAATTATTTATGTATCACCACACTCTTTTTTTTATCGTATCGTACATCAAGTACTAATAGAAGATGAATTTATGGAGGTTTTTAAATCAATCGCAATCTTCATATCCTGGTCTGCTATTTAACTGTTCCTTAAATTACTTTGGATTTAGCATTTGCAATACAGTTTGTTGGTGCCTTTAGTCTGAGAATTCATTTAGTTTTCTTCGCTCCCACGGGGTTTTAATAATTTTGCATAGGTTACATTTTGTCTCTATTGATCCCCTTTGTGGCGTGTCACATTTAAATTTTAGCATACACATGTAAGGCCCAACGCTTCATTTATTTTTACAATCTGGCGATTTATTTGGCGACAGTTCCTTTTAGCGCTCAGCTCCATCGCCAGGTTGGCTTTCGGTTCTCAGACCAAACACTTCACGCTTTGGTCTCTGCCCAATAGGTCACGTTTCATCTCGCTATATATGCCAGCCACCGCATTAACTTTATGTAGTTTCTTGTCATTAATGATGTCAATAAAATATAGTACAACTGTCTATCGGCAAGGAGTTCCGGGTTATTGCTTACTTCCACTGCACCACAGAATAGAATAAATTAACGACTTTCTCGAATGTGAAATGTTTCCCATCGGAATCTATATCATACTCCGGTTTCGGGTTCAACTCCCGGCGGCCGGGGCTCGATCCCCGACTGGGCGTGGTTGTCATGTCCGCCCCTTCATAGGGGACGACGTTGGTCCACCTACTAGGTGCCCCCATAATAAAGAGACCAACCATTCCGGCTTGTTGTGGCCAAAGTCTTCAAGGCAGAGGCCGGCCATTAGAAGAAAAAAAAAAAATGATAGGGCCTTCATTTTCTACCTCAACTGAAAATCGTAATAGCACACTCTTAAGAAAAAGTTCGCCATTTCATCGATCAGATGGTGCTAATTTAACATCAACCAACATTTTGAAAGAAGTAGTACTGTGTTCTACATTTCTGCGGTGATTTAAAAACATCACTTACTCAGTTAAAGAGCTTGAAATCTATTTATATATGAGAGACAGCATGTCTATATAATAGAAAAAAATTTTCGTATTATTCACATATTAACTATTTAAACTTGTTTAACATTACGGCAGTGGTGTAGTCGAAGGGGGACGCTGTCGCCCTACTTTTTTACTTCAGCCCATACGTCCCCCCACTTTTTATTCTCAGGGAGGATGCTCATTTACAAGGACTTTTTAAAAATTCTGTGAAGAAATTAAAATTTTCGTTTTGTTCGCGCGAGAGCAAGTATATCGGTATAAAAATCAAAAGGAAACTTTTGACTGTTTGAAAAGACTTTACAAATGGGATTGTAAGGGTTCCTTAAACACTTCAGTAGTGAAAACATATGCATGAGAATAGAACAGATTATAATCTACCCGAACGCACTCTTAGTAAAAAATGTCTTTCCGAATGGCCGAAAAAGTGACAAAAATCGGGGTAGCGAATAGTCACGTACCATTCCAAAAGAAAATCTGTCACTTTGATATTGGATTGTTGCGTCACCATGGCGCAGTGATTATGTTACTGGAAATGGTAGACGGACGAAGTGTGAAGGTCCCGGGTTCGGGTCCCATTGCGCGTCCGTTGACCTAACTGTTTGGAGTTTTCCGTGGTTCTCTCCGAAACTTTGCGTAAATACGGGTTAGGACCCCTTAGAAAGACCTACACGGAGGGCACCCCCCCTTGTGTTGTCTTTCTGAAGAGGATTTATAAGCGGGCTTGGAGCTAAGCACACAAATCCGCTAGGAGTGTTCACAATAACAACAACAACATTGGATTGTTATCAAATGTAAATGGGAAAAAATAAGTAGCTCCCATCGCGCGTCCGTAACAGTTCGGTGTTTTCCGTGGTTTTCTCCGAAACTTATCGTGAATACGGGTTAGGACCCCTTAGAAAGACCCCCACTGAGGGCACCCCCCCTTGTGCTGTTCTTCTGATGAGGATTTATAAGAGGACTTCAAGCTAAGCACACAAATCCGATATACATGTTCGCAACAACAAATTAAGTAGCTTACAGGGTTGATCAAAAAGACTTAGTTTAGATTATTAAGAAGTAATCAATAATTTAACAATGAGTTCCTTTTTAAATAATTAATAAACAAACGATGTTTAAATTAGTTTTATTGGTTGTTTAAGGAATAATTACATTTAATGAATCCGATAAGTTTAGGTTAAATTTCGTTAAAAATGAGCGTCCCCCCCCCCTTTTTTTTTAGGACTACAACACTGCATTACGGCCACATCAAGGTATTTTAGTGAGCAATTTATAATTTACGACCTCTCTCAAACACTTAATATTATTCCACGGCTTCGCGTAAAAGACTTGTTATGTTCGATAATGTGTTAACAATCTAAACTTGGAGGATAATGCAAGATTAATTAATGCTTTAGTTATTATCGTATTATTTTGCTATTAAAATGTCATTAAGTTATTATCAAATTATAAGGTGTAAAAGCTTGTTTCACAACATTCAATACGTTAATGTTTTCATGATGTATATATGTTACTCGCTTTAAACTTTCGAATGCTTTTATGCAATTACGTAATTGTGATGGTTAATATCGTAACGTTTCATTTTTAGAGTACTATAATGAATTTAGAATTTTAATTAATGAAGTAATATTACAGATGTTATTTGTAGAAAGGATTGTGTAGTACTATTATATTCAGTTCGAGTTTTTTGTTTGTTTGTTTTTTAGCTTTTTAAAAAAAATAAAATCTCTAAAATAAATGTAATTCTTCTATTTAAAAGAACAAACTTCCATATATTTCTATCCGAAACCGTGGATGAAACATGATCGCGCAGCATTCAACACTATCGCGAGTAGTAAACACTCAAGTATACCAGACGTTAAAAAAGATATAATGAATAACAGTTTACAAGTGGTTATGCTTACAGTAACTTAGTAAGGTCTTAAAAGTTTGTGCACGTCATACAAATTTGTTCATTTTCTACGTGCTAAAAACGTGTGAATAAATTCTGGAATAACTAAGTCCAACTAAAATCCTCTCAAATATAGTTACAGCTGTTGCGGTGTCATTAATTATATTTTGGGATTTTTTTTTTTAATTTGTACTTAAAAATTGATATTTCAAAGGTTAATGCCACTTGATCCAGTGTCGTAAACATGTGAATGTTTAATTCATGAGATCCTTCCTGTTTTTTGTGCAGAATGAGGTGTGCTATTTCCGTAATCATCAATATACCTAACTGATCGAAATTAACGTAAGTGGAGATGATTTTGGAATTTGAATCAAAAGGTTGCGCTGAAAAAGCGTGCATTTCCTTTAGCCCTTTGTGACGCAACCCTTTCCCAATGCTGAAAAAAGGGCAGCCGTTGCCATCGCTCGACATAACTACCAGCAATATGGTGGACGACCGAAACGTTCATCGCGTGCCACAGATCTAGAGACCCTTTTTTTGATGCAGCTGGCTGTGCCGTCCGCCATCTTGCTGGTAGTTAAGTCGCACAGCCAGCTGCGTCAAAAAAAGGTCTCTAGATCTGTGGCATGCGATGAACGTTTCGATCGTCCGCCATCTTGCTGGTAGTTAAGTCGCACAGCCAGCTGCGTCAAAAAAAAGGTCTCTAGATCTGTGGCACGCGATGAACGTTTCGATCGTCCACCATCTTGCTGGTAGTTAAGTCGCACAGCCAGCTGCGTCAAAAAAAGGGTCTCTAGATCTGTGGCACGCGATGAACGTTTCGATCGTCCGCTATCTTGCTGGTAGTTAAGTTGAGCGATGGCAACGGCTGCCCTTTTATCAGCATTGGGCAATCTATCCAGCTGTTCTTGCATTCTTCCATTTTTCGGCAGATGTCAGTGCTGTTAAAAAAAATCGTGAGAATTTTTTTGCGGGAAGTGACGTGCTCAAAAGTAAAGGATTCTCGTGGAGCTATGTCACCCGCAACTATTTTTATAGAAATCCAATCTATTCTTCGTGACTGGCAACAGTCAAAACGTCAGAGTTTGGCGTTCCCAGAGCGGACACACTGCGCGTTAAAGGGTTAACCGTACACTTAGATGTCTGCACCGCCCCGAGGTCTAGGTGGGCGCGCCGGCGAAGAACCCTGATTTTACACCGCAGCGTAAAATCGGCTTCAAAACTTTTTTTTTAAATTGTACTTGAACATTCAACTGTTTTTTTTTCTTTTTTCTGGATACTTCTTAACGCTAGTTACTTGTAAAATACACTTTAAATTTTTCGAGTCAATGGTGTAATTTGATTGTTTTAAAAACTGTTTAAAAATTGCATTATACCTCAAAAGAACATTATAGGTTTGGAATGCTTCATGAGAAGGTTGTGGAGAGGAAAAAAAGCTTAAAAGCAAATAATGTATCAATCGTATATTGATAACTGAATGTATCGTGAATGTGCTATATAAACAACATAAACCTACCTGATTTTGGTGAAATCTATTGTTTCAGTATTGCAGTAGAAATATATTTTAAAAGTGTACTACAACGGCAAGTTCATACTCTGGCGCTCCACCAGTGGCCGAGCGCATAGCGCTCTGAATTGGCAGATGGAAGGTGTCTGGCTCAAAACCAGGTCGCGTCCGCCGACCTAACCGTTCGAAGTTTTCCGTGGTTTCCTCCGAAACTTAGCGCAGATACGGGAGAGGACCCCTTCGAAAGACCCCCAAGGAGGGCCCCCCACTAGAGGTGAATTCGGGCTCATTTTTTTTAAGCCGAGCCCGAGGTCTTTTAATTCGATCCTACTCGAGCGATATTATTTAAGCCGGAGTCAGAGCCCAAAATTTCAGCTAATAGGTAAATAAAAGTCAATTGCTTCATTGATAGAATATCATGAATTTTGCCATTTGTGCAAATTAAAGACAAATATAATCGACCCCGAACACAATCGTGATCTCTACATCCCGCCCCTCGGCCTAGAGCCCACCTGTAACTTGATGGCAATCGCACATCATACTCGACTAGTTTTCATAAAAATTCTAGTCTTTAAAAAAATCTCATTTTAGCGCCAATTTATGCATGTGTGTGTGTGTGTGTGTGTGTTTATGTGTGAAAACTTTCCCACTCCGCGGCGCACCGCCACCGCCGGGTTTTTGAGGTTGTTACGCCGCCGCGAATTTCCGTGCGGCACAAACCTCTACGTACACTGCATTGAAATTGGTATTTGTATCGACAGTTTAACATAAGTTGTAACTGCAGCATGTTAGGCTGAGTTACAAGTAAATACTAGCACAACATGCGGATAAAAGTAAGTTTTTTCAGTGAGGATGGTACATGACATCGCATAATCGTTTATGATTTGAAGTCCCCTGGTATACGTGGTATATACAACTGAAGAGCCGAAACATTACCACCTACTCAATAACGCGTTGGCCTCCTTTGGCTTTCAAAACAGCTGCAACTCGCCTGGAAATAGATGCCACGAGTTATTGGTAGATAACTGGAGACAGTTTGTACCAAATATTTAAGCAGCGGTCACGCAAAGTCGAGATTTTGGAACATGGTGATGTTTCGCTCTGAGCTGCCGCTCCATGTAATCCCAAAGATGCTCTATGGGATTAAGATCCGGCAAGTTAGGTGGCCAGGACATTAATTGGAATTCATCACTATTCTCCTCGAACCACTCCAACACATTTCAGCCTTGTGACATGGCGCGTTTCCTGCTGGAAGATCTCATTTCCTGTTGCGAAGACATACGCCATGTAAGGGTGCAACCGATCCGCAATGATGTTCAGATACTCCGCAGCATTCATGTTCTGTTCTACAACTAACGGTCCCAGAGCAGCCCAAGAGAACGTCCCCCAAAGCATAATACCACCGTCACCAGCTTGTGTATACCCTGCTATACAAGAGGGGAGCAGCTGTTCTCCTGGAAGACGGCGTACCCTGACACGACCATCAACATGAAGGAGAAACCGGAATTCATCCGACCAGGCAGCTCTCTTCCACATATCCATGGTCCAGTATGGATCTCCCGTGCCCACTGTAGACGTAATTGACAATGACGCTTGATAAGCAGAGGCACACGAGTGGGATGTCTGCTCCGCAGTCCCATATCCAACAGTGTCCGCTGAACTGTGTGTTCCGAAACACTTGCACTTGGATCTGCACTGTATTGGGATGTCAGCTGAACCACTGTCTGCGGCCGATTTTGCTGTACTGGGCGGGACAGTCTCCAACGTCCTCTTTCTATGACGATGCGGGGACGCCCAACATCTTGTCATCTACTACTGGTTTCACCGTCATTAATCCACTTTTTATAAATACTAACAATGGCAGATCGGGAACAACGACCAGTCGTGCAATTTCGGAGATACTCGTTCGAGTCTTCCGGCTGTTACCATCTGCCTTATATCAAATTCGCTTCGATCAACAGCCTTTACCATCACTCACAAACATAAGTGTAAGAATGATAATTAGTGCTCTCCATGTCATCCAGACAAGTTCATTAAAAAAAGGGGAATGATCATAATGTTTTGGCTCGTCAGTGTATAAATTTCTCTTAATTTTCAGCGTAAAACTGAGAAGTGGACTCATCATGTAACAAGTGCTTATGATCAAATTGCTAGTCTAATTATCAAATTGGCTTTTATGAAAAAAAATACTTTTGTGGTAAAGCAAAAATGATTTGGGAATAAATGCAAATGCAACAAAGGACCAAACGGATAATAAGAGTACACAGATGCATAAAAGAGTACAAGAACATCGTTTACAAAAAAAAAAAAATGAAGCACAAGGTGCAACTGACTGCGTCAAAAACTTGCTCGATTGACACGACATTCACGGAAGTTTCGGAAGAACGAGTTTTACGTACACATCAGCTGTATGTATATAGTGGCTCTTTAGTGGTCAAAACCCGAACACGTAATCATTTAAATGCCTGTTTAATGCCACAGCATTAGAGTTCTAATAGGTCATTTGATTCTTCAACTTCCTCTTTTTTAGGATCTCCGATCAACTCGTCTTGTGTTCAGATGCCAAATAAAGCTATCAGAACAGAACAAATCACCATAACAGTGAAACCCATCTTTGCACCAAATTTCAGGAAATAGTATTTGCACATTATTTTGAGATAGTCTGGTTAGGCTGTAGGCTCAAAAAACACGAAATAACTCTAATGGAAGGACCTCATAATCATGTATGTCCAGATTTTAAAGGCTTAAAAATAATGAGAAAAGATTGAAATTCAAAAAATGATGTAGCGTGTATTGACGTCCGATCGGGCTATTTCCCGAATTAAAAAAAAAATGACATGATCCAGTCAATCACAGAATTCGGTGGATAGGTTTAGCTCTCAATTTATCCGTTTTGTGTGTCTGTGATTCCACCTTAAGGCCTGCTTGTTGAAGTTCTCTCTACAGTTTTGACTCCTCAGGAAGGAACTACTGAAGAAGAAATTCCTAATATTTGTACTCCTCGTTAAGAAAAAAAGGGGGAAATATCCAGATTTAATGCTCATGTTTGTCGTGTGTAGACGGTGCTCTTTTGTAGCCTGTTATCAAATTCGGGTTCTCTGATCCTCAGTCTCTGTACCTGTCAACTGTACTAACATGACCCCATAGAATTCTGTTTGACTGCTGTTGTTGTTCTTAACGATGTAGCTAACCGCACAGCGGCGCCAGATCTTCCGTATTGGTCGACGAAGGTCGAAATTGAGTAGCTTCTATTTTATTGTGCCTCAGTCAGAGGAAGACTGACTTTGCTCGAGGTCTCCTAATTTTGAACCAATCAACCACAGATATACCGTTTCAACCTCAGGACATTGGAGCCACGACAGATTTCACATACTCCCTTTAGGGTACATGGTCAAACAGCAATTCAATCAAGAGATGTTGTCACTGCTTTCATTTTTAAAAGCTTCATGCACTTAACAATTTACTTCTATGTGATCAAAAGAAGAATTAACACCTCAAGCTTTTAAAAATTGTACATTTTATTACAATTATAAGAAAGTAGTATTTAATAAACTTTCTAAGAACCTCCGCCGATGATCGATAAGCTAGAATGCATTTGTTTCTTGCAATAAGTGTTTCAGCTTAAAATTTCCCTCACTTATTTTAAACCTTCTAGACCATATCTGAATAAAAAGCTTGATTTCAAAACTCTTTTCTTACTGTACTTATACATACTTATTGTGTCTTATACATACTTAACACTTTTTAGTCTAAAAAAAAATTGTGTGTGTATGTTTCTGTCCAGATTTTGCAAGAAGTCGCTTGCGTTGTCTTGCTGTTTCTTTCATGTTCGTATTTTTTGTCATCGTGTTGCACGAGTACTTCCAGAAAGGCAATAGAAAGCGCCCGAACTGATATACCGGGTTATTCACAATATACTGTTTGTAAAAGGTGCAACAGCATGAAAGAATGACACAATTGAACTGGAATTTTTAGGAAATGCAAATTATTGCAAAGTAGATGATTAAACTTTCAAAGCCACCACGCATGCGTGGGCTGAGCAGCGCCCTCTGGGTTGCTGCTGAAATCGTACAAATAAAGGTAATGGCACTGTAATGGCACGTTTAAAATAGCCTGTTTATCTTTTGTCGTAAACGCGAGGTGAGACGCAACTATGCCTCGTCAACGACAGAGGGTGAAATTTGAACTTATGGGTTTGAACGGGGGAGAATCATCAGCCTTCGTGAAGGAGAATTTTTCTATTGCGTAACAGCAGCACAGTGATGCGAGTTTGGAAGCAGTAGACAACTCGAAAATCCGGGGTTGCACGCTGAAAAATGACGTCAATGCACGATGATAGACATTTGGTCCGTATGGCGCAGATGGAGCTGTACGCTCCATCTGGATAGTTGGCAGTACTTTGATCTACTGCTACAGGTATATCACCGTCTGCTTCGTCAATTCGTCGACGCCTGCTGCGCCGTGGACTGCGTGTACGAACTCCTTTACACAGGATCCCCCTCACGCGAAACCATCGACGCTTGCGGCTGCAATGGGCTCATGAATATAGATTGGCGTGCAGATTGGGAACAAGTGGTGTTTTCTGATGAATTTCGCTTTAATTTGTGGCACCATGATGGCCGCAATCATGTTAGACGTTATGCCAGTGAACACTACTTTCCGGGGTGCATTATCGAACGTCACAGTGGACGAACACCCGAGATATGATATAGGGTGCAATTGCGTAATATGGACGACCCCAGCTGCTACGAATTGTGGGTAGTCTTAACAGTGACAGGTACATCAGAGAAGTGCTGGATCCTGAAGTCGTTCCTTTCCTTCAAGGCATTCCTGGAGCTATCTTTCAGCAGGATAATGCCCGCCCACATATGGCAAGGAACGTGCAAGACTACTTAGCAGCATAAGGCATACAGCTTCTTTCATCGCCTGCTCATTCCCTGGATATGTCACCTATTGAACACATGTATGGAATTCTATTGGTAAGCGTTTCGCTCGTGATCCTCGTCCTACAGCTTCAACGGATGAATTTTGGGTACGCCTAAAAGAAATATGGAATGTTCTTCCTCAAGCATACCTTCAAAATCTGTTTGACTTTATGCCACGTCATATAGTATCACGTATTGCAGCAGATGGTAGCCACACCAAATAATGATTTTGGACACTTTGATATTGTTTTCTTGCTTTGAAAATTTAATCATTTATTTGTACTAATACAATTCGTTCGAGCATCAAATTTCATTTGATTCCAGATTCCTTCATGGTGTTGCATTTTTTACAAACAGGAATTTAGATGTTACAGCAGTTATCTCTTAAACCATCAAAGACAGAGCACACATTCAACTAGAAAAGTTTGTGAAATTTAGAGTAGCTTTCAGAAACAGTAATTTATTTTTGCAAGGTGCTGTATAGATATTAAAATACAAAATTCAATTTTTATAAGAACACACATTTTCTATCAATTATTCTCAGGGCTTAATTTGCATAGGAGCTCGCCGGAGCTCAGCTCCTGTACTTTTTTTAAAGTGAATTATTACATATTAGGCAAAACCCAGCGGAGCTCATGAATATTACGCTACAGAGCCCAGCAGTACATTAGCTCGAAATTTTCCTCTTTTACACACACAAACCGATTTTAGCAGACAGAACAATCAAGAATCATTTCGCCTCTAACCGATTTGAGAGTCCCGAGACCAACAGATTTTGGGTCTTCTACAGTGTATTGTGTATACTTCTTTATACTGATTTCAAACTACTTCACTTCACTGTTCTTTGAAATAATGAAAATATGTCCAATAGTATTACAGGAAAATCTGTGAATTATCATTATTTTAACAGAATGTACAACCGAAACCCGTATTGCAGGTAATTGGGGGCTTACAGTACGCTACTCAGTATGAGCTCTAGAGAATATGGGGGCTCCAACACTTTTTTGCAAAATTAAGCCCTGCTTATATTAGATAAAATGTTGTTCTGTGTGTAAGGTAGCAAATAAATTCCATGTCTCTACATGGAACAGTTATTGAGATATCTCAAGTAAAAAATTTTACCATTTGTTGCCAAATACTTAGGGGATGTCTCACAAGTTTGAAAAATAAAATTCCTAACATTATTTCAACTGATGTTAATTTGTGTTACTGATCATTCGACAGTTATATTCGACTCCCAGAAATCCTATTTTAGCTAGAATTTTCCTACAATTCTTGTTTGGCAGTTTCTAGAAAAGGTTAATGTACACCATTAACCAAAAGTTAATGTGTTTGTCATTCTCTATTACACTTTGAAATTCCTTCTCTGTATGTGTAACGTGATTAGTGGGTGACCCCTAAAAGACTAAATTATCGATAATTTCGTAATGCAGTGCCTATCAGTTCAGGTAAAACTAAACAAGTCAATTCCATGCAATTGAATGCATTTAATTGCCATTTTACAACAAAGGATTCATTATTTAACTTTTATCAACTCAGAGTTATTCCTCTACAGTAGACATTTTTGCCAGAAAACGAACGTCAACAGAGCAGGTAAAGTGGTGCAAGTCATCATTTTTAACATTATATATCTCAATAACTATCTCAATCAGAGACATGGGATTTTTTTTTATTTACCTTCTTAGACACAGAGCAACGTATTTTCTCAAATATTAGTAGTGATAGGAATAAGTTTTATATGAAGGACCATATAAAACTTTAATTTTGTATTTTAATATGTATACAGCCGTTTGTAAGAAAATCGCCTTATATCTAAAAGCTACTCTGAATTTTAAGCTTTTCAAATTGAAAGTATGTTTTGATTGCTTACAGTTAAGAGATAATCGCTGTACATCTACTTTGAATAACCAGGTATTGGCTCCAGTGGCAGCCCTTACATAGGGCTGTGGAACTGCAGCACCTCCAGCTAACTACAATTTTTTTATTTTATTCCTCCTCAATACTTGCACCTGACACAATCATTAAGCTTGAAGTTAGTACTCATCATGTAGCAATGACAAATATCTTGGAACGGAACTGTTCAAGATGCAGGTACTGCCAGTGTTGCAATTGATTACTCTACACCTGCACAAAATCCATACGATACATTCAGAGAAAATGTGGAGAGAAGCATGTAATTCAGTCTCAGTTCCAGCCGAACAGTGTTGCATTAAGAAAGCTCTAATAATTTAGGAGAAAAAATTATTCTCGGCCTAGTTAAAAGTATTCCCTAAGTCTCTTACGTTCTCGACATTGAAAACTACACTCTTTATAAAAGTGAAAATTTTGTAAAAGTGAGTATAGAAATAATCCCTTTTTTTTTATTGTGTACGTCAAAGAAACAAAACATGCTTCACGGTCTTGGTCCACAAATTAAATTAGTTGCACCAGCAACTCTAAAAAATTCAGGATGATTCTTTATAAGCTGCACTTCACAGTGAAATAAATGAAAAACTGCGCTTTTTACAAAATTTCAAGAAAAGATTCTTCAATATGAAATTGTGCAGGACACTGTCAGCAAATTTTTCAATTTTTATGAAGTTTTACTAAAATTTTTGTTACTGATAGAGGTTTATTGTTTATTTCAATGCATAGTACTGTTTATAAAGAGACGTTATAAAAATTTTGAAGTGCTCGAAGTTTTTCTTCCTTTGTAGTCCAAAATCACAATTTTTTTTTTTTTTTTTTTTTTTTTTTTTCAAAGACACCGTCAAGATGAATCCAAAATTTGGGTGCCCTCAGCTCAGAATAGCCACAAGAAGATATTTCTAATTTTATCATGTTTTATATTTAATGCTAAAATTCAACATATCACCAACTCTTTATTCTGCGTTCTAACAGTAAAGTCAGATAGGTAGAATGTTTTTAATATAAAAAAAAATTTAAATAAAAGAAAAACATTCATGTTATTTACTATAGGTTTGGTTCAATAAAATATTTACTGGCAGCAGTTTGTTTTATGGCAGGCATGCTGTAAGTCAAATGGTGAAAATCAATATTTACTGAGATCTATCAAACTTGTTTTTAGTAGTTAGATATTTGCAGAGTTGGGCAAAATATATCAAAAATGTATTTTCGTTACAAAATACTAGATACATTGATTCCAATGCTTGAAAGTACAAAATACTTTCTGAACTGAAAAAATACAAAAATACATCTATTTTCAAAATACACTCAAAATAAATGTACATTTTTTCAGCATTATAATTGAGAATACGCTAATTTTTCAACTAAACATTCCAGTTTATTTTATCAAATTTATTTTAACGTAAAAGTAACGTAAATTTTAACTAGTTTATATTTATCATAGAAAGTGTATCAGTAAAATGTTAAGTAAGAAAAACTGTTTTTCTGTAATGGTATTTTGCAAAATTTTACCTATCTACCATACCATTTCTGAGAAATTTCATTTATACTCTAACTGTAATTAAAACAGTTTCCACATGCAAATAATGTGCATTAGTTTATTTCAAAATAGTTTCTAAAAAATAAATTTTCAAAAGCCAGTGCTTTTGAGTAAACAAATAAACAAAAATATGTAGTAAAACAAGGTTCTCACTATCAGCTTCTACTCAGGATTATAATAAAGAAATAAACTCATATTTTTATTAACAGTAATTCAAGACTGATAAGCCATTGCATATATGTTTAAAGTACAGTCGACTCTCTGAAATCAGCACATCTATAATCCGCAACTCTCTATAATCAGCGATAATTTTTAGATGTAAACAGTGAAACTTGCAGTTAACAGTTAAGTAACACTAGGAAATTACGGGTGAGTTGAGTTGTAGAATTAAAAGAAATTTTATGCTATTTTTCATATTTTCTGCATATATCTAATTAAAATTGTTCTTTTAATCCATCTAACAAAGTCTGAGCAGTAAAATGAAAGCATGATTAGCTGACAGAAAAGATTCTGAGAGAATCTCGCACACTCGGTTAACGAAGCGTGTATTATTTTGATTTTCATTTTTTATTGAAAGAAAGAGAAATTTTCAAAAAATTTCTCTTGAAGAAGGCTTATCTTTAGGCTATAAATATTTAGAATTCATCCAAAATTATTCATTGGCATCACCACAAGAAATAATGACAATAAACAGACTCCAGGAAAAAATATTTAAACACAAATCAAAAGCCCTAAAACAAACAACAATTGATTCCATGTTTGCAAAATTAAAAAAATAGTAATATAAAATTAAAGTATGAAAGTTTAAGCCTTCTTCAAGAAAAATTTGTCTGCAAAAGTTTTGTAAAATAAAATTAATTTTTTTTATATATTTTAATAAATTCTTTAATAATTAAACTAAGTGTGACAGTATAATTAATTTCAGCCATTAAAAATGTTCTGTTGCTTCATAACTAAAGTAAGAAAAAATGTAAACAAAACAATGATCTGTAATCCGCAAAATTCTATAATCCGCAAACCCCTTGGTCCCGAGGTGTGCGATTTCAGAGAGTCTACTGTACATATTATTGACACGTAAGTTAAATTTTCATATGTGGAGAATAGTAAAGAAGGCTGCATCTGGAAAAAGAGGTTGAAAACTCTTGTATACTATTTCTTCTTGTTGAATTCAATAAAACTTTTGAGCATTGATACTAAACCTAAGCAATTTAAAAAAAGATTTACCTTTAAGCAATTTTTAAAAATTCATCATAGATGTACATGTTCCACATATTATGAAAGTTTTTGGCTTGCATATTTCCCTTAAAAAGTCCCCTGCCCACGGCAACCATATCCCCTAGAGATATCTTTTGTGTGCATTTGCCTTAGCACAATTAATTAATTTGGCTTGCATAACTGGAGTTGCACCTCATTTTTTTTCATTTCCGACAACAGAAATCATTTGCAAAAATTCTTCACTGAGAAATGCACATGCACAATTAGTCTGCAGAAGTACTGGTTTGTCTTATTTTGCTGTAACTTAGTAATGAAGTTGAAGTTGTTTATAGATTTAACCTTTTGAAGCGCAATCATTTCCCAATGTTGAAAAAGTGCTGCCACTGCTATCACATGATTTAACTACCAGCAAGATGGCCCAATGCGTGCCACAGAGCTAAGAACATTTTTGACACAGCTAGCAGGTGGTGTCAAAAATGTTATCAATCAAATCCTTTATGGACTGAAAAAAATAAATGTTTAAAAATTTAAAGTGGTGTGGAATGGATGTAAGATAAGGCTTAGTTACCTAAACAGTTAATCTTTTAATTTTTCTCAATAAAAGTTTTTCTATGCAATAAGTTACTATATTACAGAGTTTTATAATTTCCTGATAATGAATAGAGAGTCAGCTTTTTTAACTGATAACATTAACTCGCTTAAGCTAACATGAATAAATAACAGTACATTACTGTGTAGTTTATTCAGTTTATGCCTGACTATATTTAGCAAAGGTAGTAAGATATATCCACATGCTGAACTGAAAATTGCCATCAGAAAAGTGACTGGAGGAATATCGATATTTAAGGTTTCTAAAGAATATTCATAACTTTATGAAACACTCAGAAGGTCGAAGGTGGGTTACAAATATCCCATCTGTTAAGACTTAAAACAACAAACTTATGCCACTGATGGATAAAGAAATGATGCACAATCACCATTCGAAGATTTAAATGAGCAAATTATAACTAATTTTTCCTGAAATGGCCAACCTTTACTGAAAATGCATTAAAAATGACAAAGCTAAGAAAATAAAGAATCTTGTGCTCTATTTAAACAAACTAATAAACATATCTTACTATTCATTAAGAAAAAAAAAATGAGTGCATGTTATGGTAGAAGTTATAACTTTTGATGAGGAAGATATCTACCTTGGCTATCCCTCAACAATTGTGGACACCACCTTTTCAATTACAATGGAACTGCAGATTAAATTTTATATTCTTGTTTTCTCATATACATCCGATAAAAAGTTATATAAATTTATGTCTTTAGCCTAAAATACGATTTAAATCTACACTACCCATATACTATATGGAATGAAATGGGTATAAGAACAAGCTTTAGAATAGCTTTTCCTAATAATAAAATTGTTTTAGTAATAAATGTGGATGTGTAAAATGCCAAATTCAAATGTAAAAACATCACTAAACTGCATGTCTACATTTAACTTGGCCAACCTTTATTTTCATAACTGTTAGTCCTAGATTCATACTTTTAATTATAAAAATGGTCATAATTAAATGTAGAGTCAAGATATTAAAAGTCTGATGAAAAAAAAAAAAAAAGAAAGAAAGAAAAAATGCACCATCTAAATTTGTATACAGTCCTCTACATTCCTATTTAGGAAAATCTTGCACAGAAACATTGCAAACACAAAAAGTTTGATATGTGGTACAACCAATACTCACAGAGAAATTTAAGTTTAGAGTTTTAATGCACAGTGTGGGGACCAAACGCAAATGGAGATAGAAGCATATTACCTTATCAAAGACCAAGCTTTTAGACTTTGTATGATCATGACAAAAGTGTTGTTGTTTTAAGTCTAAACCAGGATAACATCTGCCTAAACACTGCTATTGAAAAAAAGGCATATTTTGTAAAATACATAAAAACACAGTACACAAGCTCTCGAATTTAATAGAGTAATTTGAAATAACATAGAAATAGTTCTTTCTTGCACATAAATTCAAATAAAATCAACATTATGTACTATGATCATGCACACTCAGCAGATTTTTGGCATATTCAGCAGGTATAGCACGCATGATCTCTCTTGTTAATCAGTTCAGTACCCATACTTTATTGAAGAAATTGATAGAACGGACAGACAAGTTTGATTTCCAATTAATTTACCAAATGACATGTTTTTTTCGGTATTTCATTTTTGTGTACAGCCCCTGAAAATATGTAAATGGCTTGGATAAAGTGGTTATGTCACTAAAGGCAATGTTTCCCATCTCATTAAATATTGGTCATACAAATATCAACTTTTTGTGTTTGTGATGTTTTTGTATGGGCAAAATTTCCCTTAATATGAATGTGCTGTATACATATTTAGATTGTGTATTCCCCCCCTTTTTTTTTGCTTCACTTTTAAAATCTTTACCCCAAATCTAATTCTAACCATTTATGTAACTGGAAGTATGCATTTAGGACTAACAGTTGCAAAAATAAAGGTTGGCCAAGTTAAACATGGTCACACTGTTTCTAGTTCTTTTGTACTAGATTTTAAAAACCTTAAAATTCATTTTAAAAGAGGCCTGTTTTTATACCTATCCCATCCCATCTGATCCTAATCAATTCTCTCTAATTTAATGTTATTGTAAATTTTCATATATTAGATGAAAATCTTTAGAACTTTTTGTAAAACTAAATTCTAAGAATTGGCTTATACAAAGCATGTTAGTGACATATGCAAATGTCATCTTGACAAACCAAATGGGCCTCCTTCTGCTTTGTTTATTTTTTAATATATTACACCCGGAAAAATGATATTACAAATATTACTAATCCCTTCAAAAGGTATGCTGCTGGAAAATTAAAGTTGAAAGTTTGCTTAACCAATTACATCTATTACAATCACAAATTAAATTGAATATTGTTTCCCGCTGTTTGTATTTATTCTAAAATAAAAGATATCACTTTCAATAAAGAATTTTGTTTTACCTCAACAAACTAATAAACTTATCTAACTATTCATGGAGTTGTGCTGTTAAATGAACTTCAAAGAGAATGTAAAATTCAGAGAAATAGGTTCTCTCACAGTCATCTATGAGTACTTTCATAGTTTTGTTGATATTTAACCAATTTTAATACAACAATTAGTAAATTTTGAGCATTTCACATAAAATGTTGTTTAGCCCTCTATCAGATATAAAGAAGCAAATCATCCCAGAAATCCTAAACAATATTTTACATAAAGGAATTTTATAGAGATAGAGTGGGGGGAAAAAATGTCAGAAATGACACAAGATATTTTATATGCTCTAAACCCATTTTTGCCTAGTATTCCTTTATTGGAATCCTTAAATTTTCGTATTTCTGCAGCCAGTCACAAATATTTGTTAACATTATTCAACTCTCCTAGCCTCAATTTACAAATACTAGATCTCCATTCCACAAAATACTTTAAAATGACTAAGTGAGTTGTAAAATCTTTACTTTCTATACATAGTTTATAAGAGAAATTATCACTTGTTCATGCATTTCATATCAGAAATTTGTGTATTACTGCTGGTATCGGCAAAAATCAGAAAGTCTTGGCACAAGCGGGTTAAAAATTATATTGCATAATCCAGATTCTTTTTTTTTTTTTTTTTCTTAAGTGTTAATTGAGAACTATCAGATGTTTAGTAATTCTATGTTAACAATGAACCCTTAATCTAAATAATTTATTTTCTAAAGTTTACAAGATGCAAAATACTTCTAAATAGCAGTAATAAAATATACCTGTACAAGTAACAAAATGAAAAATGTAGTGACTTAAATAAAGATTTTTCCACTTTTATACTATGAATTAAAAACAATAATTTATCGCTTTAAAAAGATTTAACTGACAAGCCTATTTAAAACAGTTTCAGGGGCTAAGATTCATCATCTCATAACCTTAAAAATGTACAGAAATTGAAGAGTTGATACAGTAGTGAAATGAAAAAGTAAGAATGGAACTACCCGTATGATATATTTTTGCTTGCTAATGTACTAAATACTTCTATGACAACGTGAGTATTTAAAAGCATTTATTTTTATTAAACAACTGAATAGGGGAGAGGGGGCACAATTTTTACTTGTTTTAAAATAATTTCCTTTCTTTTAAAACCAAAAATTAAATGGAGAATATTTGGTAACTCTTAGCTTTCATTGTAATTTTTTTTAGAATTTATCCTTATTTTATTCTTTGAAAAAAAGTAAATTTTCAAAGCGAACTCAAATTGTTCCATTGTGACCCTTTGGGGGGGGGCACATTGGGACAGGTATTGGGGTACAGTGGGATAATGAGTAAGACATACGAAATCAGATGTATAATGCAACACATTATTATTGCTACAATTAAATACAGGTTGAGATAGTGAACACTGAAGATAGAAAGCAGTTTTTAAGTAAAAGCCTTAAAAATAGTTAAAATGATGAAACACATTTGTCAGTTGCAAAATTCTTTGCTCAACAGATTGATGATTTGAAAATAGTAAAATAACATCAAATTAAGCAGTAGATAGTAGTAAAATTTTTGCAAAAGTTCATTTTCTCATCGAATCTACTGTGGAAATGAGAGCTGTGTCAATCAGTGTAGGATTTAAAGGTGTGGAAGCACTGAGGCAACAAAGAGGTGGGAGCCCCCAATAATTTTTCAATTTAAAGATTTTTTTTTTCGACTACCTATATGATGAAACAGGTTCAGTGTCAACACAGCCTAGTGATGCAGGGTTTGATTTCCGGTAAAGGTATATTATTGCTCAAAAAATGTCTTTTCCCTATTTCTTGTCTAGCGTTCGACTCTTAAAATAATGATATTGCTTGCAAAGGATCACATTCAGTGTCAGTAGCAAGTGAAATCTGTGCAAGAACCAGTTGCTTTGTATCTGAAACCTTTGGGGATAAAAATTGCGACATTACTTTTTAATTATTCGGTGTTCATAGGCAATTTTACATAAAAACATCTATTGTGGGTGCCCGGGGCTACATTTCCAGTTGCCCTCCCCTAAATCTGGCCCTGTGTGTCACTGTTCTTTCTATGCCTTCACAAGCCATAGGTTTATATACAATGAGGCACTGTCCAACTGTGCCACTGTACCTCCTACAAAGTCTTTTTGAATGTAAACTCAAAAGTTGTATAAAATTTATCAATAGAATTTGATGTAGATTTTGAATCAATAGAATTTGATCTGTAGCAAGATCATTACATGCATGCTATTAAGAAAGTTTAAGCTAAAATTATACTCAGCTTAAATTAAAGGAAAGATTGATTATTGGATAATAATTTACTGCTGAAATCCAAAAAGTAATTCTTGACTTTTCCAACAGTCATAGGAGAAAGAAAACGGAATTTTTTTCTAATTTTTGAGCTTGAGATTCATAAAAAATATCTGTCGTCCCACTGTGTCCCCACTCCCCTATAGTATTCAAAAGTTTTGTTACTGGGAAATATATTACTTGAATGGTATGAGTGCAACTATTAGATTTTTGCTGCAAGACTCTGAATATTAAAAATTATTTTTCACATATTCCTATAACTTAATAACAAACATGTAATAATAAAGATGTTTTATGTAAACAAGCTCTTCCTTTGCTACTAGGTACATAAAAGTAGTTAACGGTTTTTTTATAGTTTCTTATTTAGAAAGTACATACTTGCCAACTTGAGAAAATCTAAATCTGTAAAATTACGCGAGAATGACATTTTCTCAGATTTTCACATTAAAAGTGCGTGAGAATAACATTTTACAGAATATTCATATTTTAATAATCTTAAATACACATACACTGATGTATATAACAACAGTTTCAACTTAACTATTAACATTTATATAACATGATTGAACGGAGAAATTTTCTAACCTTTTATATTATTATATTCAATTATAATTAGGGCAAACATATTTTACTTTAGTAATTTAACTACTAT